>VIEB01000577.1:127371-253257 GCA_006547085.1 Malus baccata
TATATATATATATATATATAATAAAACAGTTATCAACATACTTGTTACACCCAACCCCCAAATATTTGTATAATTTCGTAAGTTCCCTAAAATATTAATGAAATTTCATTTTGATCCCCTATTTTGACTAAATCAGGACCCTTTATCTAGATTCCTAAACTCCGTCAAACTGCCACGTGGCAGCACCCTAACAAACCTCACATTTCTCTCTCTATCCCCTACCCCCCGGTGACTTATTCTTCTTCTTTTTTCTGTTCTTGCTTTCTCTCTCTTCTCTCTTATTTCCCTCTTTCACCCAGATCGCACACACACCCATGCACAAAGGCATGCTCATGCTCGAGGAAGACACCACCATCATCGTCAACCTTGTCCTTCTCTCTCCCTCTCCCGTCGCTGCGAGGAACGGCTAAAACCCAGAAAATGACCTCCAACGAGATTTTCTTAATTCTCCGGCTATGTAAGCCTCGAATTCCCCCCATTTCATCCTAGTTTCAAGTGTGAAGGTGTTTTAATGGATTTTATCGCATTGATGTCGAGGTTTTAGAACGAAATCGACTCGAGGGAAGGCACACCCAGCTCCGGCGAGGCCGTGGGTGTCGAGGGAATTTCCGGTCATCTCCAGCCGTTCTACGGCAAAAATGAAGGTATAAAATTGCTCCTCTCATCTTGTGCTTCCTTTTGGTACCTAAATCGGGGTCTAGTGTGTCCACTTTCAGTCGGTTGGAGCTGTAGAAGCTCCGACGTTCTTCTCTGGTGCACCCAGGTCTCTCAAGGCTCACGGGCCCTTGGCCCGTTGTGAACCAAGCCCAAACCCTTTTCCCTTTTCAGTTTTTATTTTATTTTTTTGTTTTAATTGTTTTTAAATACCCAAAGGCCTTCGGGCCGTTTTGTTTAGGGCATGTGGCCCGTTAGACCAACCCAAAACCTTTTTAGGTTTTAATTATTTATTGTTTTAAAAATTAAGGCCCTTGGGCCATTTTAATTAGGGTCTTAGGCCCGTGTATTTAGAACCCATCTATTTAAGGCCTTTGGGCCAATTAGAGCTTGGGCTTCCAACCCTTTCCCAAACCCATTAACGTTTAATCCTTTAGACCCAAAACCCTTAGGGCCCAATCTGCCCAACCCAAATCCAAGCCCAGTTGACCTTTGACCATTGACTCTGACTGTTGACTCGATCAATGGTCAACGTTGACTTTAACTTTGACTTTGACCGGTCAACGTTGACTTTTAGGGGTGACTTTTCAGGATTTCGTCTGGGACCTCTCCTAAGCTAATTTCGACGTCTTAGACCCGTTTTTGAAGTTCGTTTTCCCAAATTCAATCATTTGAATAGAGTTTAACAAAAGGTACCGCTTTATGTGAATAGGTGCAATTATTAGCGGTGATTTCGTTATTCCGTTTTGGTACAGCTTTGGACCATCAGTGTACGATGAGTGGACCCCTTTTAAAATTTACATAATTTTATAGTTTATTTGCATAAATGAAATGCCTGCCTTACGAGTTTATGAACTGACTTTTATGTTAAGCATGTTTATTGAAATGTTGTTTATCGTCTCGTTATTTTGTAAGGAATTAATTGTTGGCCTATATTGAGCTATATTTTAATATATCGTATTTTCTATAAAAACCATGAACTGGTAGACTATCTGATGGATGATGATAGGATGCTAGAACATGTTTTCAAAACCCCTATTTATAGTATAGACGATGGATGACTTTATACTATGAAGTGGTTATATTTGAGAAGCGTAACTATTTGTGCGTACCTAGTGGACACTATGCCGCCTGGGGTGAGGATCTGGTGTTGGCAGTTAGGCCGGGAAAAATAATCCCTAGCTACGGGCTGAGGGACACTGAGCACGCATTGGGCCGGGAGTTGGTAATCTTTGGCTACGGGCGCAGAGACCACGGTGCTAGCATAGGGCAGGGAGTTATATTTATTCAGTGATCTTACTGGCAGCACGCCGCGCTTGCAAGACGATCTGTTAGACGATTGATATTTTGATTTTGCGATATGTCTTTTGAGATGTTTTTGGCATGCTAGGGTTTTCAGTAAACCTATCACTTATTATGCTAGTACTTTTCTTTATATAAAATGTGGGGGTTAGTATCTTGATAACTGTTTTATTATTATTGTATATGTGAACTTGGTCCACTCACCTTTGTTTTGCGCCCCCATTCAGGTCTTAGAAACGAGGTCTACGACATAATGTACGAGGCATTCCCCTACTAGTAGCAGTTTATCATTCACTTGTGTGATATCTTGTAATGAACTTTCCTTTTGTGATCTTGAATTAGAACGTATTCTGTGCACTCTAGACATTTCCTTAAACTTTGTCTTTTACCTTTAAATTATAATGATTATTCATGTATATTTTTCTCCTAATCATTACTCTTGTATTCAATAAATGGTTTTCGTCACCCTCGGGTGTCGGCCAGCACGTGCCTATCCGGTATTCAAGGAATATCGAGGTCGGGACGTGTCAGATTGGTATCAGAGCCTAGTTAGGGTTTCTTTCCACCAATTTGGTAAATTTCAGTCTTTCTAAATCTTGTTGTCCTTTTCAGAATCATGGCTAACCCTGGTGGGAATGTGTATCGACGACCTCGTTCTTCTATAATAGGGGGAATCCAGTAATTTACCTCTGCATTAATGAATGTTCTTCCGAGTCATAGGCTGAATCGGACATACATAGAAATCGCTAGAAGTCATGGAGTTACCGAGTTGGAATCTGTGGGAAATTATGAAGAGGCTGAGCAATAGTTAGAGAAAATAGAAGATACTCTGGAGGCTATGAAGTGTCCACTAAATGAGTGGGCAAACACTGCAGGTTATTTCATTTAAGGTGATGATAGGAGTTGGTGGAAATCAACGAAGGAATCTCGTCTACCTGGTTCTTGGATGACATGGGCTGCCTTCAGGAAATGTTTTATTACTTACTTTCTAAGCCTCAGCTACAGATTGAGAAAGAGGCAAGAGTATTTAGAGTTTCGACAGGGTGACCTCAGCATCACAGAATTTGACAGTACCTTAAGGTGCTTGGCTAGGCATCATGATAGGACTTATGGTAATCCACAAGCACAGATGGATCAAGCGATGCTTGCACTGAACCAAGAGTACCGTACTCTGGTAGCTGCTCAGAGACCCATAACTTATGAAGAAGTAATCGAGATAAGTCTGAGTATATAACAGTCTAAGTGGAATACAGAGATGCATGATCAATCTCAGATTTGGAGCCAGCCCCAGAGACAGAATAGACAGCGGAATCAGATTCAAAGGAGTCAGAATTTCTAGTCACGGAGTACCAGAGAATCAGTGGGCCCCTCCAGTTCTATAGGTCCCAGACATTCTTTCTCCATTAAACGACCAAGTCGGGGTTCAAGGTCGTCCAGTGAAAGCTCAAGCAACGAGTCGGCGAGACGATCTTTCGATCATTTCACTCCGAGTTATCCAGTCTGTAACCAATGTGGGTTACGTTATTGAGGGAATTATGGGATAGCTAATGTAGTTTGTCACAGGTGCAGTGGCACTGGGCATTTTGTTCGTGATTGTCCTTCAGCACCACCACCTGGTAATGTTGCTTCTGGTTTAGGCTACAGTGGATATCAGACCTTTAAGAATTATGGCGGTTAGCAGAGTTATGATGACAGTGGCAGTAGTACTAATCAGAACTACGGGGGTAGTAGAAGTCAGCAGTTTAATGGTATTGGTAGCCAGAGTTTCAAAGGTACTGATAGTCAGAGTACTTAGTTTTCAACCCAGAGCAGGCTGGAACATCTTCTGGTAACCGTAGCCAAGGGAACAGAGCAGAGGGCAGTCACAGAGGTCGTGGTGGTTGGAACAGTAATACAGGGTAACATGTTCATGGACGTATAAACGCCATGACTCAGCAGGAGGCTGATCAGGATCCTCGAGTTATCATCGGTACATTACCTATTTGTAATACTTATGCTAGAGTTTTAATTGATCTGGGTGCTACATAGTCTTTTGTTTCTTCATCCTTTGCTCAGGTTATACCTTCTCAACCTCAGCCACTAGGTTTTGATATGCTGATTCAAATGCCACGTGGTGAATTATTTTATGCTCAATGGCAATATCGGAATTGTCCAGTTATTGTGGAAGGGGAAAACTTAGAGATTGATTTAATTCCTTTCAAACTAGCGGAGTTTGACGTCATTCTAGGAATGGTTTGGCTATCTAAGCACCGAGCGAATGTCGCATGTTAGGAGAAAATTATGACGTTAATCGGCCAGGACGTCCATCAGTTACATTTATGGGTGAGCGACGTGTCCTCCCCAATAGTATTATTTCTGCCATTCGAGCAACTAGGTTGTTGAATAGGGGATATATGGGATTTTTAGCCCATATAGTGACGAGGGATAAACCTTCGCTGAGTCCTAAGGATGTGCAGGTGGTGAAGAAATTCACCGATATCTTTCCGGAGGATTTACCAGGGTTAACACCTGCGAGGGAAATTGAATTTACCATTAATTGACTTCCAAGTATAGACCATATCTCTTTACCACCCTATCGAATGACACTAGCGGAATTGAGGGAATTGAAGATTCAACTTCAGGAGTTAGTGGATAAAGGTTACATCCAATCCAGCATGTCTCCATGAGGCGCTCCTGTTTTATTTGTTAAAAAGTAGGATGGATCGATGAGACTTTGCATCGACTACCGGCAGCTAAATTGGGTGACAGTGAAGAATCGTTATCCTCTACCTCAGATCGATGACCCGTTTGACCAGTTGAAGGGTGCTCAGGTGCTCAGGTTATCATCAGCTATTAATTCGGGAGGAAGATGTCCCGAAGACGGCCTTCCACACTAGGTATGGACACTTTGAATTTCGTGCCATGCCTTTCAGATTGATGAATGCACCTGCAACGTTCATGGATTTGATGAAAGAGTTTTCAGACCGTATCTGGACCGGTTTGTGATTGTGTTCATCGAAGATAGTCTAATCTATTCTAAAAGTGTTAACAAACACATGAAGCTTTTGAAGTTGGTGTTGGGAAGGCTGAAGAGTCAGTATCCATTTTTTATTTGCTTAAGGTTGTAAATTTCGGGGACGAAATTTTTATAAGGGGGTAGATTGTTACACCCAACCCCCAAATATTTGTATAATTTCGTAAGTTCCCTAAAATTTTAATGAAATTTCATTTTGATCCCCTATTTTTACTAAATCTAGACCTTTTATCTAGATTCCTAAACTCCCTCAAACTGCCACGTGGCAGCACCCTAACAACCACACCTTTCTCTTTCTGTCCCCTACCCCTCCCCCCCCCCCCCCCCCCCCCTCCCCCCCCCCCCCCCCCCGGCATGACTTCTCCTTCTTCTTCTTTCTGTTTTTACTTTCTTTCCCTTCTCTCTTCTCTCCCTCTTTCACCGAGATCACACACATACTCATGCACAGAGGCATGCTCATGCTCGAGGAAGACGCCACCATTATTGTGAACCTTGTCCTTTTTTCTCCCTTTCCCGTCGCTGCGAGGAACGGCAAAAACCCAGAAAACGACCTCCAGCAAGATTTTCTTAATTCTCCGGTTATGTAAGCCTCGAATTCCTCCTATTTCATCCTAGTTTCAAGCGTGAAGGTGTTTTAATGGATTTTATCGCATTGTTGTCGAGGTTTTAGAACGAAATCGGCTCGGGGGAAAGCACACCCAGCTCCGGAGAGGCCGTTAGTGTCGAGGGAATTTCCGGTCATCTCCGGTCGTTCTACGTCAAAAAGGAAGGTATAAAATTGTTAATCTCGTCTTATGCTTCCTTTTGGTACCTAAATTAGGGTCTAGTGTGTCCATTTTCAGTCGACCAGAGCTGTAGAAGCTCCGGCGTTCTTCTCCGATGCACCAAGGCCTCTTAGGCCATTTCCAAGGCTCACGGGCCTAGGGCCCGTTGTGAACCAAGCCCAAACCCTTTTCCCTTTTCAGTTTTTATTTTATTTATTTTGGTTTAGTTGTTTTTAATGACCCAAAGGCCTTCGGGCCGTTTTGTTTAAGGCATGTGGCCCGTTAGACCAACCCAAAACCTTTTTAGGTTTTATTTATTTATTGTTTTAAAAATTAAGGCCCTTGGGCCATTTTAATTAGGACCTTAGGCCCGTGTATTTAGAACCCATATATTTAGGGCCTTTGGACCAATTAGAGCTTAGGCTTTTAGCCCTTTCCCAAACCCATTAACCTTTAATCCTTTAGACCCAAAACCCTTAAGGCCCAATCGGCCCAACCCAAATCCAAGCCCAGTCTGACCTTTGACCGTTGGCTCTGACCGTTGACTCGGTCAACGGTCAACGTTGACTTTTCGGGATTTCGTCCGGGACCTTTCCTAGGCTAATTTCGACTTCCTGGACCCGTTTTTGAAGTCAATTTTCCCAAATTCAATCATTTGAATAGAGTTTAACTAAAGGTACTCATTTATGTGAATAGGTGCAATTATTAACGGTGATTTCATTATTCCTTTTTGGTACAACTTTGCACCATCGATGTACGGTGAGTGGACCCCTTCTAAAATTTGTATAATTTTATAGTTTATTTGCATAAATGAAATGCATGCCTTATGAGTTTATGAACTGAATTTTATGTTAAGCATGTTTATTGAAATGTTGTTTATCGTCTCGTTATTTTGTAAGGAATTAATTGTTGGCCTATATTGAGCTATACTTTAATATATCGTATTTTCTATAATAACCATGAATTGGTAGACTATATGTTTTCAAAATCCCTCTTTATAGTATAGACGATTGATGACTTTATACTATGCAGTGGTTATATTTGAGAGGCGTAACTATTTGTGCGTACCTAGTGGACACTATACCGCCTGGGGCGAGGATCTGGTGTTGGCAGTTAGGCCGGGAGAAATAATCCCTAGCTACGGGCTAAGGGACACGGAGCACGCATTGAGCCGGGAGTTGATAATCTCTGGCTACGGGCGCAGAGACCACGGTGATGGCATAGGGCAGGGAGTTATATTTATTCAGTGATCTTACTGGCAGCACACCGCGCTTACGAGAGGATCTATGAGACGATTGACATTTTGATTTCCGCGATGTTTTTTCGCGATATGTCGTTTGAGATGTTTTTGGCATGCTAGGGTTTTCAGTAAACCTATCACTTATTATGCTAGTAGTTTTCTTTATATAAACTGTCGGGGTAGTATCTTGATAACTGTTTTATTATTATTGTATATATGAACTTGGTCCACTCACCTTTGTTTTGCGCCCCCATTCAGGTCTTATAAACGAGGACTATGACATAACGTACGAGGCATTCCCCTACTAGTAGCAGTCTATCATTCACTTGTGTGATATCTTGCAATGATCTTTCCTTTTGTGATCCTGAATTAGAACGTATACTGTGCACTCCAAACATTTCCTTAAACTTTGTCTTTTACCTTTAAATTCTAATGATTATTCATGTATATTTTCCTCCTAATCATTACTCTTGTATTCAATAAATGGCTTTCGTCACCCCCAGGTGTCGGCCAGCACATGCCTATCCGAGTATTCAGGGAATATCGGGGTCGGGACGTGTCAATAGTAACCCCCAAGTTTTATGAAAACATATATATCATGATAAACATAGGTTTTCTGAAACCTAGCATGTCGTGCAATGTCTCAAATCATAACTCATATATATCGTAATCACTAGTGAATGTCCAATATCTCTTCAGACCCCATGCCAACTCCCCGTCTCTGTGCAAACAGCCAGAGGCAAATTACCACCAGGCCTCATGCCGGCTCCCAGTCTCTGTGCTAATAGCCAGAGGAAAAACACTTCAGGCCCTATGCCAACACCATAACCGTCGCCCGAGACGGACCGAAATCTATCCCTCGTCTTGTAGCGGAATTAGGACCACTAGGTAAGTACAAAACCATTGAACATATATATATTGAAAAGCAACTTCATAGTATAAAGTCATCCATCATCTATACTATAAAGAGGTGTCTAAACGTGTTCTAAATATTATATCATCATCTATCAGATATTCAATAAGAACGCGACTTATAGGAAAAATAGTAATAATTCAAACTAGCCTCAGTAAGCATATTATTTCAAAGTGTTTCATAGAACATAATTGCTAAATCATGATTTTCCATGTATGCATTTCTACTATTAAAACATGCATTTTTAGAAAGGGTCAACTCACAAATACTTAGCCGCCCAAAAGTGACGCAAACTAGCGAACACGGAATCATCACAAATAATTGCCCCTAAGCACATAATAGATCCAATTGATAAAACTATATTATAACAATTGAATTTGGGAAAACAGATTCAAGACGTCGAAATTAGTTTAGGACGAGTTCCGGGTTAAAGGTTTTGGACTTGGGTTAAGGTTAGGTTAGGGTTTAGGGTTTTGGCCTCAAAGGGCTTTGGTGTTTAATAATTAAAAAGGGTATGGGTTTAAAAGGTTTAAAGGGCTTAGTGGCTAACGGGCTTAAGGCCCTAACAGAAATGGCCCAAGACCTTTAGGTTTTAAAATAGAAAACAAAATAAATAAAAATAAAAAGGGTTTGGGTTGAAGGGTTTTAGGGTTAATGGGTTGGGGTTTCACGACCTTAGGCCCTTTTTGCACGGCCCAAATAGGCCTCAGCTCACTGGGTCTTTGGGCTTGAAAGCCCAGCCCAAATTCAAAACATGGGTCGCCGGACCCAAAAGAAGAAGAAGGCCGGATTTCGGTCAGAATTTTAGACAAACTTTAAACGTTCATAACTTTGTCAATACTCAACGAAATCAAGTGATTCAAAAATGGAAATCATAGTTCTCGATGAGACAAAGAGAATGGTACCTTGCATGATGTCTAAATTCTCGTGGTTTGGCCGGAAAAAGCCTCGAAAGCCGTGGAGGTCGTCGAAAATTGGGTAAGATTCAACTGAACATAACTTCTTCAATACTCAATAAAATTGGGTGAAACAAAAAGGAAAGTTGTAGTACTCAGCAAGACGAAGAGATTAGCTCGAAAGTGGCGGGTTCCTCGTCGAAATCTGGGGAAGTGATCCAAGTTCATTTTCTGCGTTCAAAATCGCTAACCCACATCAAAGACAACCTAACTTACTTCCAAAACATGATCTACTAGGTTTTAAAAGGTTTTGGAACATTACCTTCACTAAAATCGGCAAGGTCTTTATCGGGGACAACCACAGCTCCTCGTCGGAGCTCCTTGGCTTGACGGCAGTAGCTGGGTTCGACATGGGGTGGTCTGGTGGGGTTGTGTCGTCTTCGTTGATGTGGTGAGAAAGTGAGGGTGTGTGGGTTGGTTCACGGGGAGAATGGGAGAGAGAGAGAGAGAGAGAGAGAGAGAGAGAGAGTTTACACGGGAAAAGGGGAGAAAGATAGGAGAGAGGCCAGGGAACAAAGCTCATAGGGTGGGCCCCAGGTGGCTCACCAATTAAGATTCAAAAACAATTTTTAATTGGGGGTGGGGTGTAACAGTTGGGGCAGCCGCTACCTTTATTGTTTAGAACTCCAGCATTGTTATATAATGGAGGCTTTTCTTGTACCAATTGTAATATACAAAAATACAATATCATTTAGTTCGTTCGCTATAGAACACAAGCTTGGGAGTGATGTGAGAAGCGGCCCGAATATAGTAGAGATCACCATGGTTATGCCTAATAAAAAGTATTTGTCCCGTCCTCTTGTCCTTCACACGAAAACACATATCATCCATCTCAAAATAGCAATTATTATCACGACAGAATCGGCGAATCGACAATAGATTCTTTTTTATTGCAGGAACATACAACACATCTTGAAGAGAGAGAGAGAGAGTTGTGTGAGACAGAAATGGAGGATTTGCCAATATGAGAGATAGGTAAGTGCTCACCGTTTCCCACAATGATTGAACCAGTAGCTGTGTAAGGTTGAACTTGAGTGAGGTGAGACGGATCATTAGTCATGTGGTGGGTAGCTCTGGAATCAACGACCCAAGGAACGGATGAGGGAGAAGCGGTAGTGGTGGCTGTATGCAAAATTTCCACGTTGCGGACATGTCTTGGGTTTATAACCAGGTTTGTCATAAGTATGGTTGTTGGAACGGTAACCTGGCAAGCGGTTGGATGCTTCAGAATAGCGAGACCTCGGCAGATGATGATGATGAGGATGAGGATAAGTCGTTGGAGTTATCGTCGATGGGGATAAGGATGAGGAGGAGGAGGCAAAATTCTAACTGTGATTGGTAAGTTGCCGTCCGGCCACTCGTTCTCTATGTTGGAACGAGAAAAGAAACAGCGGCGTAGCACAATCCAAGCGTGGAGGAATGTTTGGCTGATTCTCCAGCTAAAAAAACAGGATGATCGAGGAGGGGGATCCATATCGTAATTAATAAACTGCAATCTAATTCCGGAGAATCCGTGTGCGTATCTGTCTAATAAATAGTTGGACTAAGATATAATAAAAAACTTTTTTGTAAACACACCTTCTTCTCACTTGCAATGTCGCTGTACCATTTTTTTTCCTCCATCACGAAAATATTATCATAGTTATTATAATATGAGCAAATTATAGCAATGATCTCTTAATTTTAATTAAATTGAAGCAATGGTCCCTTAACTAAAAATTTATTATCATTGGTCCTTCAACTCATCAAATATGTAGCTATGGTCATTTTCGTCAACTTCGTTAAAATTTTGTCAAAATAAGTTATGTTAGAAGAACCATTGCTACAATTGAGGTCTCTCAACTCATCAAAACATGTACTTATGGTCATTTTCGTCAACTTCGTTGGAATTTTGTCAAAATGAGTTATGTTGGAATGACCACTGCTACAATTGAGTTAAAGTTGAGAGATCATTTCACCTTTTGGATTAAAGTTGAGGGACCAATGGTAATGAATTTTTAGTTGAAGGACCATTGCTCCAATTGAGTTAAAGTTAAGGGACTATTGTTACAATTTACTCTTATAATATTATCTAAACTACATATTAATAAAACTTTGTTTGTCAATCAAAATGCCAGCAAATTAACATTCTAAACCTCTCAATAGAATTGAACAAAAATAAAAAAACGTGGACAATTTAATTATTACACCTAATATAGACTTCACTTTTTTTTTAATACCAACATCACAACCATGTAAATGTAGCATATCCTATTTAAAAAATTTAAAATGAATAAATAAAACTCACTTTTCTCCTCATCTTCCTCTCTTTACATTCTCTACGTTCTCCAACCTTTTTCTCTTTTCTTTTTTTATTTGGCTTTTTCTTTTTTGAGTTGTCATCCGTGCTCGTTAATGATAAGTTATAGTAAAATAAAATAAAACAAATTTAATTGCACACGTATAGTGTGTGTGCCAACTGCTTGTAGTCATTATGATAAAATTTGGGGTGTGATATCCACACACCTCTTTTTACTTCTCACACACCTTTTTAATTTTCAACCGTCGGATCGGATGAATTGAAGAAGATCAAATGACAGAGATTAATAAGGGGTGTGTGAGAAGTAAAAAATGGTGTGTGGATAACACACCCCTAAAATTTTCCCATTCAAGTCAAATATTAGGAAAATATTATCATAGTTATTATAATATTATGGTGATTATATTTTAACTTTTCTAGCCCAAGTCAAATCCCAAAAATTACGGATCACAGCTTGCACGCTGTTATGTATTATTGTAAATCTTATATATATACCTTGTCCGAGAAAGAGGTTTTTTCGTTTTTAACAAACTATATTATGTATACTAAATGAGTGGGATGTGAGTTTAGCCTCACAATAAGTTAGCAATAATGTGATTCAAATTCACTTTTGGGTAAAATCAAACATAAGACCTCTCATTTATAAGTGGAGAAGAATATCATTACACCATAGTACTAAATGGCATCCAAGAAAGAGTTATTCAATTCAAGAAATTCATTCAAAACACTTACATCTCCTGTTTTTTACATCCTATGCACTTTCTTAGGAGAGCAGGACTCTCTTAATGAATCCTAGTATATGTCCTATGAAATTTTTTACTTTTCTTTTTAAAATTGAAGGACAAAGGAAGAGAGTGAGAGAGAGTGGGAGTGGGAGGGAGACAGAGGGGTTTATTTTTTATTTATTTTTATTTAGAGATGATAAAATCACTTGTATGTGAGGTTTAAAAAAAAAACCGGCCCAATTGGTGTCGGAAAAACCTCGACGAGAGTAGTCATGAGAGGAGTGAAAGAGTATGCCTTGCTCAACAATGCCCTTGATATAACGATAGATGTGCTTAACCACTCGAAGATGAGTGGACTTAGGATTATACATGAATTGACAGACTTGATTGAAAGAATAAGCGATGTCAGGACGAGACAAAGTTAAGTATTGAAAGCCACCAACCATACTTCAATAAGACTCGGGATAAGAAACGGGATCGCCAGCATACAGAGGCAAGGAGGTGGCGGAAACAAATGGAGTAGGACTTGGCTTACACATGTCCATTTTGAACTTCTTGAGCGAGTCAGAAGCATAACGAGTCTGAGATAGAGAAAGATGAGTGTGACCTCCATGCCAAGAAAAAATGAAGATCCCCTAACTTGCGGCTAGTAAAAGTGGTGCACAACAAATCAATGACTTGTGAAAAGCAGCTGAATTAGATTTTGTGACAATCAAGTCATCAACATAAACAATAACATACAACGAATATGTAGACGAGTGATTAATGCATAAAGACGCATCAGATTTGCTGTGAGAAAATCCTTATTCACATAGGAAAGCATTAAGTCGGTGGAACCAAGCTTGGAGGGTGCTTGTTTCAAGCCATAAAGAACTTTGTGTCTATCAATAGAGCCATCCGCTTTGGTTTAACTCGAAAGGCCCATTTACACTCTGCTATGTTCATATTTGGTGTGGCGGGAATAAGAGACCAAGTATGATTTTGTATGAGGGCTTCATAGTCTTCCTTCATTGATTGCTACCAGTGAGGGTGTTCTGAAGCTTGAGTGTAGCTAGTTGGCTCAAAGGAAAGAGGATCATGGAGAGCCGCTATTAAACCGTGTAGTAGTAGGTGTCTATTCGTGCCATAAGTCAAAGCATTGATACTTTTGAACTTGTGACGAGCAGGAAAGGAGTATGGGGAAGCAGCAACGTGGATAGAGGTGGAATTGTGCATGGCATCAGATTGGTATAATGCATTGTCTGATGCATGGGTTGAGGTAGGCCTGGCAAATCCTGACACGACCTGATAACTCGATACAACACGACACGAAATTAACAGGTGTTCGGATCGACAAGATAACGAATCAGGTCATTATCGGTTAACTTGATAAGCACCTGTTAAGATAACGGGTTGGTTCGGGTATACACATGGGTAACACGATACACGATAAGCATAATATTAATTTAACAATTTTATACCCCTAAAAACTATAATAATTATATATACTATAATAATTATACCCCCAAAATATTAACTATAATAATAATAATTATATATATATATATATATTAAATTTTAAATTAAATTTTATACCCCTAAAAACAATAACAATTAATATGCATTTGCCATCCGCCCATTGAAAGAAAAGGGGAGGGAAAAAGTTTTCAAAAAAAAAAAGGGAGGGAAAAAAGAAAATGATAAGAAAAGGAAACAAAAAAGAGAGGGAACGATGGGTGTACCAGTACCACTGTACCATGTAGTGTAGGTGAGGTGAGGTGTCCGCCCTTTGAAGAAAAAGAGAGGGAAAAATATTTCAAAAAAAAAAAGAGAGGGAAAAAAGAAAATGATAAGAAAAGGAAACAAAAAAGAGAGGGAAAGATGAGATACGCATCCTACGAAACTAATTTCAACGATCCAACCGTCAAACATGTTTGTATATGTTTAGAGCCAAAAATTGCAAAAAACAAACATTAATAGATCAAGTAACGGGACAAAACTTTTCGACGGTTATAAAAAAAAACACGATTTAACGGTTATTTTAACTCCGATTTTGATGATTTTTTACATCTACACTCCTTGACTCTATATGAATACAATGAATGAACTCGATCTTCAATTTAAAATATTTACAATAGTGGATACCACAAAATCTTATGTTATACGTAATGAAAGTATGAATAAACTCTTAAGTATTAGTGAATATATTGTTTTTATGGGATACGCATTCTATGAAACTAGTTTCAACGATCCAACCGTCAAACATGTTTGTATATACTTCAAGATCACATACGCCAAAAATTGAAAAAACCAAACATTAAGAGATCAAGTAACGGGACAAAAAAATTCGACAGTTATAAAACGAAAAATCACGATTTAACGGTTATTTTAACTCCGATTTTAATGATTTTTTTATAGCTACACTCCTTGACCCTATATGAATACAATGAATGAACTCGATCTTCAATTTAAAATATTTACAATAGTGGATACCACAAAATCTTATGTTATACTTAATGAAAGTATGAATAAACTCTTACGTATTAGTGAATCTACTGTTTTTATGAGATACACATCCTACGAAACTAGTTTCAACGATCCAACCGTCAAACATGTTTGTATATATTTCGAGATCACATACGCTAAAAATTGCAAAAAACAAATATTAAGAGATTAAGTAACGGGACAAAACTTTTCAACGGTTATAAACAAAAAATCACGATTTAACGGTTACTTTAACTCTGATTGTGATAATTTTTTTACAGCTACATTCCTTGACCCTATATGAATACAATGAATGAACTCGATCTTCAATTTAAAATATTTACAATAGTGGATACCACAAAATCTTATGTTATACTTAATGAAAGTATGAATAAACTCTAAAGTATTAGTGAATCTATTGTTTTTATGGGATACGCACTCTACGAAACTAGTTTCAACGATCCAACCGTCAAACATGTTTGAATATACTTCGAATCACATACGCCAAAAATTGTAAAAAAACAAACATTAAGAGATCAAGGAACGGGACAAAAAATTTCGACGGTTATAAAACGAAAAATCACGATTTAACGGTTATTTTAACTCTGATTTTGATATTTTTTACAGCTACACTCCTTGACCTTATATGAATACAATGAATGAACTTGATCTTCAATTTAAATATTTACAATAGTGGATACCACAAAATCTTATGTTATACTTAATGAAAGTATAAATAAACTCTTAAGTATTAGTGAATCTATTGTTTTTATGGGATACGCATTCTATGAAACTAGTTTCAACGATCCAACCGTCAAACATGTTTGTATATACTTTGAGATCACATACGCCAAAAATTGCAAAAAAAAAACATTAAGAGATCAAGTAACGTGACAAACTTTTCGACGGTTATAAAACAAAAAATCACGATTTAACGGTTATTTCAATCCTGATTTTGATGATTTTTTACAGCTACACTCCTTGACCCTATATGAATACAATGAATGAACTCGATCTTCAATTTAAAATATTTACAATAGTGGATACCACAAAATCTTAGGTTATACTTAATGAAAATATGAATAAGCTCTTAAGTGTTTGTGAATATATATATTAAATTAAATTTAAAAATTTGACTAGTAGTGTATAAATGTTTTTTTATTAAGCTCTTATTTTCGAGTGTAGATGTAGATAAATGTGTTTTAATGTTTTGAAATAATATTTATGTGGCAATGTGTGATATGTGCAAATTTAAGAAAAAAATATATTTTTCTTAACATGTTGTAACAGATCATAACGGGTCTGGTCACCCGACCTGTTAAGGACCTGTTAAGATAACAGATGTGACACGACACGACCCGTTAAGATAACAGGTGTTACACGAAAACGACACGAACACGACAGACACGACCCGTTTGTCAGGCCTAGGTTGAGGTGACTGGAGTGGAAGCTTGGTCTGGGGTCGCGGGTTCTTGTGCTTCTGGAGAAGCTACAGACTCATTTAGAGAAACAGCTAATGGGTAAGTGTCACTATTTGTGGCGCGCGCTGGGTTGGCTACATGGTGAAAGACAGACGGGGCCTGCTTGTCGGGGCTGTGATCAGCAGAGTGAGAAAGAGCAGCAGTGAGAGTCTGTGTTAGGGGCAAAGACTCTAAAAAGAGTGATGATGAAATTGATGCTTCGCCGGGCTGAGAATGAGACCTGAGTTCTTGGTACGGAAAGGTTAATTCATCAAAATAAACATTACGAGAGATGCAAACCTTACCGGAAGCCACATCGAGACAACAATACCCTTTGTAATTGTTTTTTATTTATTTATTTATTTTTTTTATTTTTTTTATTTTTTTGGAAGAATACCCTTTGTAATTGTTGTTATAACCAATGAACACACATTTCATTGATTTGGGCATCAACTTGTGTTTGTTGTAGGGAACTAAGTGCGGAAAGCACGTGCAGCCGAATGTTCTAAGAAAGTGATAATCCGGAATCATGGCAAATAATTTCCCATAAGGAAAGACATTCCCAAGGTTATGTAGAGGCAACCGATTAATGAGAAACGTGGCGGTTGTGAAAGCTTCCACCCAAAAACTCTGTGGTAGATGAGATTGAGCCAAGAGACATAGACCCATTTCAACAATGTGGCGATTCTTTCTTTCAACAATGTCGTTTTGTTGAGGTGTGTGAGGACAAGAGAGTTGTTGGACCATCCCACGTCCACAAAGGAAATTCTGGAAAGCCAAACTAGTGAATTCATCACCACCATCAGTTTGTAACATTTTAATTGTGTGATTTAATCGATTCTCAATCATGCGTTTGAAATTGACAAAGGTAGTCGAGTCATCGGATTTACGAACAAGAGGAAATCGCCAGACGAATTGTAAAAAATCATCGACAATAGATAAATAATACTTATAGACAAAATTAGACAAAGTCGGGGCAAGACCCCATACATCAAGGTGTAAAAGTTCTATACGGTGAGAAGCCATGGTCGTTCGAGCATTGAATGGTAGTCGACACGCCTTGCCTAATGGATAAATATGACAATTCTTATTAGGAGAAACGGCACCACCAATGGGGATGTGGTATTTATTTGCCAAAACACGAAGGATAGCATCAGAAGGATGACCAATCGAACATGCCACACATCTCAGGTTGTTCGTGTGATGGAGAAAAGTTAGCAAGTCTATCTGTTGTGGACACAAAAGTCAGGAAACAAGGTCCAACAAAATAAGGCTTTCGATCACAAAGTCAAGAGGTCTATTGTATAGATACTCAGTGTTGTATAGGCTAGCTTTTATTGCATATGGTTGAGTGTAGTTGGGGCAGTTGCTGCCTTTATTGTTTAGAACTCCAACAATATTATATAATGGAGGTTTTTCTTGTACCAATTGTAATATACAAAAAGGGTAATGCTAGAGAGATTGAATTTGGAGACTAAATTTGCAAACTAAATAATGCGTCACCAATAAGAATAAGCACGTTTATTAACGTTTAAGTAATAAATCAATCATCAACTTCCATGTCTCTTAGTTTACAAAACTTTTTCTACAAATTTAATCTCCCTAACATTACCCATACAAAAATACAATATCTTTTATGGTATCAGAGCGTTTTGTCTAACGACAAGCCTCTGATTACATTTTTTTTTTTTCAAACTTAGCTTCTACTCAACTTCTCTTCTTCTTCCATGGTCACTTCTCTCCTTCCCAATTCCCTTCCTAATATCTCATATTTGGTTTCATCAAACTTGATAGAAACAATTACATGATATGGCTTCCCCAATTTAATCCCTTACTTGAAAGTAATGATCTAATTGGCTATGTATGTCCTACAAAGTTTCTTGAGGATGGTACTACTTTCAGTCCTACATATGTGAATTGGCAGCCCCAAGACCAACTGTTGTTGAGTTGGATCAACTCAACTTTAACACCAAATGTGCTTTCCATTGTTGCTTCTTATGAAACATCTCGTGTTGCTTGGGATACTTTAAAAAAACCAAATTTGCTTCTCAATCCCGCACTCGTGTTCTTCAAATCAAGCAACAAATGCAGTCCACTAAAAGAGGTAACCTGTCAATTACAGACTATGTTGATAAGTTGACTAAGTTTGCTGATCAATTGGCTATTGAGGGAAAGCCCATTAATGATGATGATGATCTTATGGAGCTGATTTTGAATGGCGTTGGTCCAGCTTACGAAAGTACTACTACTGTTGTCTTCGCTCATTCTGCCTGCTCACCAAATCGTCGTATTCATGGAACCACTTTTCACTGCAGGAATGGTCTTTGTTGACAAATGAACTTTGATATATTGCCAATGAATAATAATGTTTACAGCAAAAGCACAATATAAAGCAGCAAACAAAAACAAGGAAGAAGGGACACGCCACCTTCTCCTTGATTCAAGGACTAAACAAAAAGATTTTGACAGATTACAAGGCACTCCTTGATTTAAGGAGATTTACAGCCAAAAGTCACCTAAAAACCTTAGTTTCTAGGAGCAGCAGCATGTTGCTGCAGGCAGTATGATGCTTGCAGGAAGACTGTAGGACTGCAAGAAGAGCAGCGATAGGACTTGCTGCTACTGAAAACTAGGGTTGCTGCAGGTTTCCCTTGCTGTGGCTTTTCGTTCAAGACTCCCCCTCAAGCTGGATCCATAAGATTAATGGAGCCAAGCTTGCCAAGAAGGTGCCAAAAATGTGTAGCTGGCAATGCCTTGGTAAACAAATCAACCAATTGATCATGGCTACGAGTAAAGAGAGTTTGAATAACCTTGGACTGAACTTGAGCTCGCACATAATGGCAATCCACCTCAATATGCTTGGTACGTTCATGGAAGACCGGATTGGATGCAATGTGCATCACGGCTTGGTTGTCGCATATGAGGGACATCGGTGCATTGCTAGGGAACCCCAAATCAAAAAGAAGACTCTTGAGCCATATAAGTTCACACGCAGTGGAAGCCATTACGCGATATTCCGCCTCAGCACTAGAGCAACCAATGACATTCTGTTTTTTGCTTTTCCAAGTGACCAAATTTCAACTTACGAAGGTACAATAACCCGTGGTTGACTTTCGATTGAGAGCATTGCTCGCCCAATCTGCGTCCGTATAGCCTTGTATTTGGGTTGAACCATTATTTTTCATGAGAATACCACGCCCAATGGACCCTTTGAGATACCGTAATATCCTCTTAAAAAAACAAAAAAAAAACTTTTGTTTTGTGAAATTACGTTATAGTCCTTAATTTTTATTTTATTTTTGTGATAGAAGACAAAAATGTCTTTTCACCTTCTTTTGGTTGACAAACAAAGTTTCATTAATATGTAGTTTAGATTTTTGTTTTCGCTTCATTTTTGTGTTAGAAACTAATAGTGAGAAAATGTATAGGAGAAATGAGGAATATTGAAGAGTGGAGTAATTAAGGGAGGTGGGAAGGTAGAAGATGAATTACTCATAAAAGAAATTTATCTCTTCTAATCCCCTTAAAATGGTATTTTAACTTTTCAAGCCCAAGTCAAATCCCAAAAATTAGGGATCACGGCTTGCGCGCTGTTATGTACTAGTGTACATCTTATATATATACCTTGTCCGAGAAAGAGTTTTTTTCTCTTTTTAACAAACTATATTATCTATACTAAATGAGTGGGATGTGAGTTTAGTCTCACAATGAGTTAGCAATAATGTGGTTCAAATTTACCTTTGGGTAGAATCATACCTAAGACCTCTTATTTATAAGTGAAGAAGAATACCACTACACCGTAGTATTAAGTGGCATCCAAGAAAGAGTTATTCAATTCAAGAAATTCATTCAAAACAATTAGATCTCCTATTTTTTACATCCTTTGCACTTTCTTACGAGAGTAGGACTTTCTTAATGAATACTAGTATATGTCCTGTGAAATTTTTTACTTTTCTTTTTAAAATTGAAGGACAAAGGAAGAGAGTGAGAGAGAACGTGGGAGTGGGAGGGAGAGAGAGGTTTATTTTTTATTTTTTTTTAAATTAGAGATGATAAAATCACCTGTATGTGAGGTTTAAAAAAAACTTTTGTTTTGTGAAATTACGTTATAGTCCTGAATTTTTATTTTATTTCTGTGATAGAATACAAAAATGTCTTTTCACATTCTTTTGGTTGACAAACAGAGTTTCATTAATATGTAGTTCAGATTTTTGTTTTCGCTTTATTTTTGTGTTAGAAACTAATAGTGAGAAAATGTATAGGAGAAATGAGGAATATTGATGTTCGTGGCAGAAATTTCCGTCGGAGATGTTCCCTGGCCGACGAGCACACAGCTCCCCGAGAGGTTGGCACCGGTTGATGCTTTATGTCGGGCTTCTGCTTCACTGGCGGGCTTATCGGGCAAGGCTTGTCGGGCAAAGCTAAAAGAGAAGGACAAAGTTAACGTTGAAATGTGCCTTTGTGGGGCCTTAGGTGTAGGCCTTGAGGCTTACAATCAAGATTAATTTTTAAGTGCTCAGGCGTGCCACTGCCATCTTCAGCATGGCAGATGTAAAACGGATGTTGAGTTTTAGTTGTATATATATCCGAGATACTATGTTAGTTATGACAGGTGCCTTTGTGGAGCCTTAGGTGTAGGCCTTGATGCTTCCAGTCAGTAACTAACTTAGTACTCGCACATATATTGTTCGTTTCATTTATTGTATGAGTCTTATAACCATTATACTTCTGATAACCTGAGCCCGATGAGCATAATGAATCCAAATAGGTGCCTTTGTAGGGCCTTAGATATAGGCCTTAAGGCTTCCCATCAGAATTCATTCCATACTCACACGTTCTAGCCCGAGGAATAGAATGAATCCAAATAGGTGCCTTTGTAGGGCCTTAGATGTAGGCCTTGAAGCTTCCTATCAGAATTCATTTCATACTGAAACATTCTATGGTAATCATAATATAATAGAAATAAAACTAAGGAATAGGTCGATTACTTGCGCCCCAAGTAACTTTGGACTTCTTGTTATCAAAGCTTATCGTGGATGGGTTAAGTCCACATAAGGTTCCTTTTTTATGCCTTGAGGCCAAGGACTTTTAAGTGATTAAATCTTACATGCCCGAGAGCTTAGAACTTAGATCTGGTTTGAACTGTGAAGACATATTCAAATCGGATTCAAGCACTGAGAAAGTCTTTTAATAGCCATCTTACTAGAAATAACTTGAATACAACTTGATGTATACAAAATACTACTAGGCTAATAAATGAAAAGACAAAAACACGGGCAAGGCTGATTGTCTTGCAACTTCCTATCTTTGTGGTTTATCAAGGAAGTTGAGAGCTTTAGAAAAGGAGTAGGGAGATGAGTTTACAGAAAGAAATCGATACTACAGCAAGAGTTGAACAGGGTAGCAGAGCTATTACAAAGGCTTGAGTGAGGGTTTATCCCGAAAGGGATGAAAACTTGGGCTGACTACAGCTTCGTTTGAAGGCAAATCTGGCTTTTGAGCAGAGTTTGTGCTTGTATTTGTTTGTTTGTTTGAGTGTCTTTAACTCTGATTTCTCTTTCTTCTTTTATAGACATTTTGGCTTGGCCTCCTGTAGCAGTAATCTTGCCCGAATGCGGTTTGAAGGATAGTGACTCATTAGCTATTTACTTGTACTGCCACTGTAAAGTACTTTTGGGCTGATTAGCTGGCTGGTCTACACCACTTGGTCTTTGGGTAGGTGAGCAAATGGTGCAAATGGTATGCACTTAGTCGGGAATGGCCTTTTCTACCTTCTGGGCTTCGGCTAGGCTTTGGGTTTCTCTCCTCTTTTTGGGCCACTTCCCTTTTGAGCCCAAAGTTTAAGTTTTAACCCAAACAATTGAAGAGTGGAGTAATTAAGGGAGGTGAGAAGGTAAAAGATGAATTACTCATAAAAGAAATTTATCTCTTTTAATCCCCTTAAAATGATAGAATTAAAAGAGATCAATTTTCTACATGTCTAACTGTCTTCTACTTTATTTGAAATAAAAAATCATTCATTCCAATTTTTTTAAACCAAATAAGATGTCATAAATAAGAAATAAATATGTTAATCGACACAATTCATAAATCAATTATCTACAATCACGTCATTTAGTTTGCAAATTTAATTTAAAAAATTTGGTACCTAGCATTACTCAATTAGAAATATATCCATTGGTCTATGCCATTTCCTTGGTTGGCCCGTAAGTTCGCTGAAGCTTCGCGCAACCAACCATTTCCACAGCATATCCTCTAGAGAAAGCGACAGCATGAGAACCTTGCTGTAGTCCATCATACATCCGACCCCCCCCCCCCCCCAAAAAAAAAAAAAAAAAAAGAAAGAAATGAGGGAAAAAGAAAAAGTCCATAATATACAAGGCCCACCCCTCTACAAGCATTAGGCTTCCAAGAAGCTTCGCAGATGCATTGACTCGCAAAGGTCCGTTCAACGCAGCTTCATTGGACTTCCTCAGATTTTCCAAGCAGCTTCCTCTAACCAAGGTAGCATTTGCATTATATATTAGTGGATGGGAAAAAACTCAGCTTCATCACTTTTTGGCTGTGGAATACCATCATTGTTTCTGAGAGTCTCCATCGCAGACTCTCTGTATGCAGGATGATTGATAACCACGACCATCGCGGCCACCGCCACCACCACCACCACCTAACTTGTATCACTGAGCAGATGTTCAGGCAGCACTCCCAGTTCCAACCACCAAATCAAATCACAGCAACAATACTAGAGTTCATCTTATACGTTTCCTTCACAACAGCCACCGTTCTTCTCCAAGTTCCGCACGAATACATAAACGGGACGCCCATCCCGACTGTAGCATTTCGTGGTCTCCCGTCCATCTTTTATGCTTTCATCATTTGCATCATTGTAGCCTTTTCATGTGCGTTTAGTGCCTTAATGTTGGCTTCCATCATACCTAACTTTGCAAGGCTTACCGGATTCTGTTCCATGGCCTCCATGTCTTCGGCTGTCGTTCTGCTCATTTGGGCAATCTACTGGACCAACTGATTTGGCTACTTTGTTTTGTCATTTGGCTCTTTCAATATGTTATAAACTTATTAAAGAAACTCTCTGAGCGACTTTTTCTTAAGAAACCAAACTAGGGAAGATTGAATGGAGAATTGGCTAGAGTATGAATAATAGATAATTGGGTGAATGATTTTCTGATTGTTCTCATTGTCAACATTACAAGACAAATATACAAATACAACATTCAATCACAACTGTTGAGCAAAAATTGTACACAATATGTAAACAAATAATTCACTTGACACAATTTCACCCTCGTTCATTTTTCGGAAGAGGGTTTTATTAATTTGATTTCAACCCATTCTAGGCTACGCACCTATTAATTACAACTTTTCTTTTGGGAAACGAAAACCCTTTGATTCCAATATGAATAAATTGTAACTTGGGGATTTGGGTGTTTATTTGATTTTGTGACAGCACCTAGGTATAGCCCTAGATTTCCTACGTACCCTCGTTGAGGGATCAAGTCACTCGTAGTTCCGTGTTATTTGGTATTTGTTTGGATTTGATGTCTTGTGCAGTTTTAACTCGTGCGAACGAGGACTTTGAGCACTTCTTCCTTTTGGGTGGATGCTTTCAACACTTCCATCTATTTAACTAACCGTCTCCCTGCAGGACAATTGAATTATGTTTCACCTTATGAAAAATTGTTTGGTCGTAAGCTCTCTTATCTAAGTTTTTGTGTTTTTGGTTGCACTTGCTTTCCGTATTTACGATCTTATAATAAAAATAACTTGGAATTTCATTCAAAACAATGTGTTTTTATAGGTTACTCCCTTAACCATCGGGGTCATCCTTGTTATGATATGTCAAATGGACGGGTTTATTTGTCACGCCATGTGGCCTTTGATGAGAGCACTTTTCCCTTCGACAACCCTATGTAAGAACTTGTAAACAAACAAACACCAAGACCAAAACATGAACCACAAACAAAAGGAAAGCAACCCAGTTATGTGCACATAAATAACCAGAAAGGAAAACATACCTGCAGCTGCACCAAAACTCGTAGCCATTGCAGCAAACTTTCAGTGATCCTTCTCTTCTCTTGCAAATTGTCAAGAGCTCGACTCACAGATAGGTTATGGTCCAATATGAGCATAAGTTCTGTGAGAAGAGAGGCCACTATATATATACATATAGACTTCACCAAAATAGATCAGGATTTCCTATCAAAATCCTCATCGGAAACAAGCACTTGTTTCCTGATGCTAACCAAAATCCTTTTCAGTCAAGGATCAACATTCCTTTCATCAATAGGACTTTCTATCCAAATTGAATACCTATAACCGATCCTAAAACTTCTCTATCTCATACTTATATTCTTACATTCTCCCACTTGAGTATGAGAACAGTTTCAAGTACTCAGTTTATCCAATCATACTTAGATAGAAGTGATCACTAACACATAATCATCTCAAATTATTATAAAGGTGATCACATAATTAAGTCACTCACCAACACACAAGTACATAGACACAACCAGCTTACATAAACCAAAACAATGAATTTATAATTGCCTTTACAACACAAAATACATATTTAAGTTACAAATCATAATGTCCAGTTCATGTTCATGGCAATGTATCTAAGCTCAAATCTTTTGTATGTGAGTTTAGACGTCTACTCCCACTCATATAGCCACCAAATCTTTTGGATAACAAAAGTTTAACCTCACATACAACTTACCCATGCATTTTAAAGTATTAAACTTAAGAATTTTTTCTGTTACATCGCATAATTAACTCAAAAGTCACAACATACTTAATTTGCACTTTGTAATTATGTGAACCAATATAGCAAAAACCAAACCAATTTGCTCCCACTTATCTAAGCTATACTTAACACAAACAAGTTAAGTATAAGTTAATATCAACTATATTAACTAACAGTCATAGCAATACACTGAATGTCTTATCAATGTGATCAATTGCCGCAACCAATACGCAAACAAATTCCATGATCACATTCATCCAATTTGTATTAACAACAATGTGATTTTACTTGACCAGAACAAACACATAAATTGATTTGCTCCCACTATATCAAGTTAAGTTTAGTTCCAGCAAATAGCACTAAACTTCTCATTACTTAAACTAATTAAGTAACATAAATAATTACCAATTGCTTCAATAAAACCATAATCTGGTTTTCAAGCATCCAAATGAATTATAATGGCCGGCCTAAATAACCTTATGCTTACATTTGAACATATGATTCTCCCACTTAAGCATAAGCAGAATGTACTGCACAGCCAATAAAGAAACCGGAGATATGAACCAATTGATTCCCGATTCCTTACCAATTGCATAATCTCAGTTTAGTCAAATACACCTAAACCATTATGCAAACAGTCTATGTATCAAAAGATAGTCACAATCCATTCGGAAAAAACTTATCTCACATAAACCCAAAATCACTAGTTTCAACAATGATCAAAATCAGAATAGCAAGCACAATATTCTTGCATTCAATTTGATCCTAACTAGTTCAATACCCATCGAACAAGATCAACTAAAATTTGATAATGTCTAGATATAAAGGCACAAGTCATCTTGATTAAAACAAGATAATCAAGATAATCATCCAATAAAATTTAGTGTACTTATAGATTTAATACATAATATCAAATCTCTTACACTTACAATATATCAAGTGAGATGAGTTTCAGAATACATTCTTGCCAACAAGGTTTCACTAAACAATTTATATCATTTCATACAGGTACTAACACAAGAGCCTTCACATGTTTTTGGTTATACGGTGCACATATTGGCATTAACGAACCCAAAAATTCCGAACTACATCATTCACATATATGGCAACACCCCCAAAACCTATTATATATAGTCTAACCAAAATTGGGATATGAATTACACTCATAATTTTAAAAACGTCATTATGGATACTCGTATAATCCAATTTTGCTTTTCTAGAATAATTCAAACCAATCAGACCCACATTAAAGCCACAGGTATTTGGTAGCAACAATAAGTCAAATTCTATTATCATAATTCATAATGGAAAATCATGATGCAAGCTTCCAAGTTTCAAGCAAGTTAATGAGAAATCTTATATCTGCTTGAGACAACAAAATAGCAACAAAACAATATTTTCCACCCAATCTAATTACACAGGCTCTAACTCAAAAATAGAAGAGCAATGTGTACACCAAATATTTGTCTAATGATTCTTTATGCAGAAAGAATGATTCCAGTCATCTCACATAAATCATAAGTTGGCATCTATAGGGATTTCGAGTTTAATTGTGCCTTCACAAAATAAACAAGCATACTCGGAATAGCAAAAGCCCTAATTCATTATGCTCCAACTCATTGCACTATAATCACGCATATAGGAGAACAATTAATTATGCATGAAACAGTGAACTGAGTTACTTGAATGCATCATTGGACTCGTATTCGACAACCCAATTGCAATTCCTCGGCTCCAAATCAACGAAACAAATTATCCATCAATGCTCGAGACCCATCCATACGGATTGCCATGGTTACAGACGCGCCGAACCAAAATCATCGCCAAAGCAACGACCAAAATCCCGTCGACCCAAATTCCCACAAAAAAGACAAACCATGAACGTTAATATCTCTTAGACAAACAAAAACTTATTAATGTCGTCATAATCAAGATTTCAACTTTCTTTTATCTTACTAATATTTGGTCAGGCATATTTTATGCACATCTTTATTCATATAAATGATTAAGAAACCACAGCTACCTCAATCTTTAGACATCATAATGAACACAGCGGAAGTAATAATTCTCAAAATTAGAACTATGATGTTTAAGATAAATGTGATTTGCTAAATCACTTTAGTGATCTCCAAAGAAGCAAGCAAGAATAAGTTCACCCTTTCCCACGTGCAGCATAATATAAATTGTTATCATACCAGATTTATACCAGATTCACATAATCTGCAAAAGCAAAGTAGATTCATATGCACTAAAACATACACAGGTATTGAAAGAATTAAAAGCAATCATACCTTTTAATCACTACAGACTTATAGACAACATATGCAACAACAGGCATCAACAGACGTCTCATGCATAATGATCTTTTTCATGGTTGTTTAAGAAACACAAAACCATCAGTAGAAAATGCAAATCAAGATTTTTCCGTAGATATGAAAAAATTCAGCCTTAATTATCAGCTCTAATCAGAAATATCAACACATATCTCCTGCAGATTTCAATTTGTAACAGCGCAACGGAAATAATTATCCAAATTGAAAAAAATTAATTTAAGAGTTGAGAGAATCACAAAACCCAGAACATGTTTTGATCGATGAAGTTGCTAATCAAAAACCCAAATTGAGAAAACAACCTCAACCAATAGATTTGCAAAAAAAAAAAAAAAACCAATGGTAATAGTTTAAATATATTTTGTCATTATCTGGAGATCACATACCACCGATGCATCTAAAGATGAAAACATTGAGGTTTGCACCAGCAATTGGCCCGATATCAATCCCCAAAAATCCTGACGGTCAATTTTATTTTATTAATTCTCTGCTTATTGAAAACGCAATGTCGTTTTCGTGAAACTCTTTTCCAGCGAATTCGTTTAAACAAGTTTCGAAACCTGGAAGTCACAAAATTTATTTATCTATTTATAAACACATTTGACTTTTCTCCTTTACAAATTTGAACTCATGTTTGTGTCTTGTGGCTCTGATACCACATGTAAGAACTTGTAAACAAACAAACACCAAGACCAAAACATGAACCACAAACAAAAGGAAAGCAACCCAGTTATGTGCACATAAATAACCAGAAAGGAAAACATACCTGCAGCTGCACCAGAAGTCGTAGCCATTGCAGCAAACTTTCAGTGATCCTTCTCTTCTCTTGCAGATTGTCAAGAGCTCGACTCACAGATAGGTTATGGTCTAATATGAGCGTTAGTTCTATGAGAAGAGATGCCACTATATATATACATAAAGACTTCACCAAAATAGATCAGGATTTCCTATCAAAATCCTCATCGGAAACAAACACTTGTTTCCTGATGCTAACCAAAATCATTTTCAGTCAAGGATCAGCATTCCTTTCATCAATAGGACTTTCTATCCAAATTGAATACCTATAACCGGTCCTAAAACTTCTCTATCTCATACTCATATTCTTACACCCTACACAATCAATCTCAGTCTCGCCATCCGAAGCCTCTCCCTTGGTTATCACGCCTTATCCTTTGCCTCTAACTACTCAGGTACCTTCATCTTCTCATATTTCTATTTCTCATAATCTAACATCTACTTCTAGTGCAGTCCCTTTCTCTCTCTTGCATCCTTCCTCAAGTTCTACAATTCTAACTTCCTCACCACCTCATTCTCAACCTGCTCAAGATAACTCTCGTGGTTCACTTTCTCTTGATGAACCTCCATCTTCTTCAGTTTCTTCAATTCCTACTTCACACCCCATGCTTACTCGCTCTAAATCCGAAATTAGGAAACCAAACAAAAAATATGCTCTATTAACATCATTGCAGGCCCTTAATGATGAACCCGCATCGTTCTGAGTGGCTAATCAACTATGCAATGACATCGCAGTTTAAAGCCTTGAAAGATGCTGGTATGTGGGATCTAGTACCCTCCTCATATGCTACTCATGTTCTTCCTTGCAATTGGGTATATCGCATAAAATGAATGTCCAATGGTATGGTGGAGCGGTACAAAGCTCATCATGTTGCAAATGGATTTCATCAACATATGGGGTTGATTATACCAAGACATTCAGTCTAGTGGTTAAGCATGTCACCATACGTCTTGTTCTTGCCCTTGCCATCTCTCATGATTGGCCTATACAACAACTTGATGTTCAAAATGCGTTTTTGCACGAGAATCTTTCTGAAGAAGTATTCATGAAACAACCTCGTGGTTTTGAAGATCCCAAGTATCCTCATCATGTTTGTCGCTTGTGCAAGTTCCTTTATGGCTTGAAACAAGCCCCAAGGGCCTAGTTTCATCGATTTTCTGAATATCTTATTGATTTGGGGTTTGTGGATCACTCTGTCTTCATCTTCAATAACCATGGAGTGTATTTCATTCTACTAATCTATGTTGACAACATTCTTATTATTTTGTTGGTGTCTTGGAGGTTCATATTTGTTTTGTGGTTTCTGTAAATTTGGGTATCCAGTTATGTACCTTTGTTGTGTGTGGGTAATAAAATTTTACCTTGTGACCAAAAAAAAAAAAAAACCCTTGCTACAGTCCATAATAAACAAGGCCCACCCCTTAACTACAATAATGGAAGAGAAGCTTCCAAGCTGCTTCGCAGATACTTTTATCCACAGGATCACAACCATTCCAAGCACCTTCGCAAAATGCAAAATACACTCCAAGCAGTTTCGCAGATATCTCCGACGGCCCACCAACATATGAATCAATATAAATACTAACAATCCATTTTATTTTTCATCAGTATTTTTCATTGTTTAGAGTCATTGAGCATAGATTGGGGCAAGAGACACGGGTTTCGGACAACCAATTCGGGTTCATGCTAGGGCGCTCAACCATGGAGGCAATCTATCTCTTACGAAGATTGATGGAAAGATATAGAGATGGGAAAAAAGATTTACACATGGTCTTTATAGATTTGGAAAAAGCGTATGATAGGGTCCCAAGAGACATTCTTTGGAGGATTTTAGAGAAGAAAGGAGTACGAGTAGCATATATCCAAGCTATAAAGGATATGTATGAAGGAGCAAAGACTGCCGTAAGAACTCATGAAGGACAAACCGAAAGCTTTCCCATAACTGTAGGATTACATCAAGGCTCATCCTTAAGTCCTTACCTTTTTGCGTTGGTAATGGATGAGTTAACATGACATATTCAAGATGATATTCCTTGGTGTATGCTTTTCGCAGACGATATAGTGTTGATAGATGAAACTCAGGAAGGGGTAAATGCAAAGCTTAACCTTTGGAGAGAAGTGTTGGAATCTAAAGGTCTTCGCCTAAACCGATCAAAGACAGAATATATGGAGTGCAAGTTCAGTGCAAATGGAGGCCAAAACGAGTTAGGGGTGAGGATCGGAGATCAAGAAATATCAAAGAGCGACCGTTTTCGTTATCTAGGATCTATCTTGCAAAAGAACGGAGAATTTGATGGAGATCTCAACCATAGAATACAAGCTGGATGGATGAAGTGGAAGAGTGCATCCGGCGTGTTGTGTGACCGCCGTATGCCACTGAAGCTCAAGGGAAAATTTTATAGGACGGCAATAAGGCCGGCGATGTTGTATGGCACAGAATGTTGGGCGGTGAAGCATCAACACGTACACAAAATGGGTGTAGCGGAGATGAGGATGCTTCGTTGGATGTGTGGGCACACGAGAAAGAATAAAATTAGGAATGAGGATATCCGGGGTAAAGTAGGAGTAGCCAAAATTGAAGGAAAGATGAGAGAAAATCGATTACGGTGGTTTGGACATGTGCAAAGAAGGCTTACTGACGCTCCGATTAGAAGATGTGACTATGTACAGAGGTTCAGGGCCGAAGGGGTAGAGGAAGACCTAGGAAAACTTTGGAAGAGACTCTAAGAAAAGACTTAGAGTACTTGGATCTAACGGAGGACATGACACATGACCGAGGACAATGGCGTTCTCAGATTCATATAACCGACCCCACTCAGTGACTTGGATTTTCCAAGTCTCCAATCGAGAAATTTTCCGCACTCAGGAAATTAAGGGAACACTACCTCAACCTACATGCTCCACTCACAAAGCTTCAACATACAAGCTTCAACAAAAGAAAAATTCAAAGAACTTAGCGAAGAAGGCTTTGGTGTATTTAACACAATACGTTGGGCAAAGCTTATTTATTGATATCCCCGATAAGTTACAAATATGTACATATACATGAGTCAAAATAAACAAACAAGAGGGAGCCTTCACAAAGGTTGCTTAGGAGAAGTCTCAGCAGTCGGTAGAGCCCCAGAAAGAGAAGGCACCAGAGGGGGATCATTCGGAGCCTCAGTACTGGACAGAACCCTAGAAGGATGAGGCATAAGAGGTTGATCATTTGGAGCTTCATTACGCGGTACAGCCCCATAAGACGAAGGCAATAAATGCCTTTGGAACAAACCCACAAACCTCTGATGATCAAGTAAAACCTAACCATCAGATTCCTTCATCTGGTCAAGCTTCCTCTTCATGTTTGTAGCATAGTCATGTGCGAGCCGGTGCAATTGTTTATTCTCATGCTTGAGCCTTCTAATCTTCTGTTTGAGACTCATCACTTTAGTCGCTAATGATTCAACTTGGCGGGTTCGAGCAAATAGGAGTTGGGCCATATTAGACATAGAACCTGCATACTGAACACTGAGAGCCAGAGAATCCTTAACAGCCAACTCATCAGACCGTTTGGAAAGTAGTCTGTTATCTTTGAGAGTGAGAAGGTTCCTGGCCACCACCGCAGCGGTCATATCATTCTTCATCATGGAATCCCCAACAGTAAGAGGACCAGTAGGGGAGACGAAGGATGGGCGCCATATGTTGTCTGGAGAAGGCGTGGCTGCCTCTTCAACAAGGTCCAAGTCAAAACGACGGTCAGAGGGGCCAGACATGTTCAAATGTGTTGAAGAGAGAAAAGGTCGGACAAATCAAGATCTTAGAAGTGCAAGAATGAAGCTTCTACTAGTGGAGATTCAAGTGTGCTTTGGAACTTAATGCCAGCCTCTATAAAAATCTGCACTTGACGGAGCTTCAGAAATTGAAGAGGCGCCTGCTCAGAAATCGAAGAGGCGACTGCTCAGAAATCGAAGAGGCGTTTGCTTTCTCAAAAGCTGGGCTGCTCAAAGACCACGAGGGTCGATCTCAGAAATCGAAAAGGCGTTTGCTTTCTCAAAAGTTAGGCTGCTCAAAGACCACGAAGGCCGATCTCAGAAATCGAAGAAGCGCTTGCTTTCTCAAAAGATAGGCTGCTCAGAGACCACGAGGGCCGATCTCAGAAATCGAAGAGGCACCTACTTTTCAGCCTTGTCAGCACCTGTCACACGCACACTCAGCTTTGTGAAAATTATGGGCATTCTATCAAAGATTTCTGGTGAAGTAGAAAGCACATGAATCTTACTGTTCAATCATCCACTCCCCACACGCAACATTAGCTCATGGGTACCATAGATAACTTTGCCAAAGTTCTCTGACAAAGTTAAGACACGTGAAGCTTGCAGCTCCCACTACATCGCTCTGACCAAGAAGGGTAAAAGAATAGCAAAGAAACAGTACTAACAAAGTTTAGACACATAAATTTTGAAGGTCTAGCTACCATATTATTACTCACAAGGGTAAAGGAACAGTACCACTGCTGGATAATTGGAAAGTCTCTGTTTGTCAACCTCTGTGCTCCGTGGTAAGGTAGACTAGCAAACATGCCCAACCTTTACTCACATTCAAGAAAACACTCCCAACAAGATTGTTTGCTCCAAAATCGAAGAGGCACCGCCCTCCGAATCTTGAGAGCCAGACTCCCAACATGATTACTTTCTTAAAAATCGAAGAGACACCGCTCTCCGAATCTTGATAGCCAGACCCCCAGCAGGATTGCTTTCTCAAAAATCGAAGAGGCATCGTTCTCCGAATCTCGAGAGCCAGATCCCCGACAGGATTGCTTGTTCGAAAACCGAAGAGGCACCACTTTCCCAACTTCGAGAGCCAGATCTTCTTGGATAAAGCTTGTCTGTAATCTTCATACGCAACATCAGCTTTCCAGATACCACAGACCACTTTTTCAAAGTGCTCTGACAGAGTTAAAACATGTGAAGCTGGCAGCTCCCACTACCGTGCTATGACCAAGCAGGGTAAAGGAATAACATTACTACTTGTTGTTAGGGAGACTCCTATATATGTCGACCTCCATCCCCAACAGACAGTCATACCTGCAAAAATGCTTAACCCTTCCTCATATCTGAGAGGGCACTCCCAACGAAGCCTTTCGAAATATTCAGCTTTCTTTCCCCCTGATAATACCTCTGCAAACAAGCTATACCAGGGCAAGAATATCTCATATCATCAGGGTTAAAAGCAAGAGTATCCCATATCATGCTTTTTCCCTGTCTTTTCCTTTGGCTTTGTTCTTACCTGCAAGACAAGGAGAAAGAGAGCAATCAGTCAGCACTTGGAATCAAGCTTCCAGTCAGGAACTGACTGCCTGGAACCCCTTACCTGATTACTTACCTGGCATTGCTCTCGAGTACTCATCTTCAACATCTTATGCTTCCAGGGAAGATACCGCATCTGCCTGAGGAACAGATAGGGCAAGTGAGAAGGATACAAGGAAGCATGTGGAGACAAGCGTAACAGCACACGTGCCGATACATCCACTACTCTGTCAAAAGCAAAAGCATCCCATATCAGCAAGGTCGAACATACTCTAGATTTGATGGACTTGTTTTGACCCTCAAATTCTTCAGCCGGCCTTATACTCTGGAGGAAACCAGAAAACCCTCTAGCTCAGTTCAAGAATAAGCCTGTGGAAAGTTACTTCTTCAAAAGCAAAAGTATCCCATATCATCTCTTCTCATTTTTCTTCTCTTTATCCTTCATGCTGCCTGCAAGATAGGGAGAATGAGAACAATCAGCCGAAACTCGAAATCGAAGTTCTGATCTAGGACTGATTGCTTGGAGCTCTAATTGCTTACCTTGTCTGTCACCTCTTTCAGCAGAATGGTGGCGAATATCTTACATGTAAGAGTATCATTATTCTGATAAAGGACCATTGTGATTTGGTAAAGCTTTAAGTGTCTCTCCAAATCTCCATCTCCTTTGAAGGATTTGAAATGTGGCATGCTGAACTTGAGTGGAGGCTCTGCCTGCTTGATCTCGTCTGTGAAGGGTGACCTACTCATGTTGGCCATATCTCCTCGTAGCGCCTCATCGGTGACCTCGTTATGTTGGAAATCTTTCAATAGCTCAGTCAAGAGCCTCTTTACTTTTTCCTAAATTTGCCTTTGTTGGGGGTAATAGAGCTCTCGGTTGCCCATGGTCTTAACTTGCTCGTTTAATCTGATGTTCTATGTGCTCGGCTCGTCTATGCCGCAGCTGCGGTGCATGTGGTACGTTCCTAGCAGGCGAGCAAATTCTTCGCAGGCTGCTGGTTGAACTTGAGCCAAATTGAGTGACTATTTCTCTCCGTTTGTCGTGTTGCCTACTCCGATGTGAAGTGTATGATGCTCCTTGCGAGTCAAGCCGTGAATGAACACTTCGCTTGGAAGGTTGCTCGTGTTGATTATTAGAGTATGACCCTAACCGTGAATGTATGCTTATCCGTGGGCCTAACCGAGAGTGCATGTTTCTTCGCATGCTAAGACGAGAGTATACGTTATCTTGAGGGCCCAGTCGGGAATGTACATTGCTAGAACGCTCGGTTCGTGGTTAGTCGAGTGGCTGCTTGCCGGGACGCTGCTAGAGAGGTTCTTCATTTACCCTTATCCTACTTCGAGACACCTCGTCTGAGGCACGTTGCATCTCGGTACGCTACAAGAGCTAATTCATCAAGGTCATCTGATGTGCAAGGGCGCTTGTCAACTCCTTGACTTGTCGAGACAAGTGTGGTTTGCCATTCGGGTTGGAAGAGCTTGAACGGTATGCGTCTCCTTGAGTAGTGGAAGTGTAATAGACTCCGGGCATGAGATTTGAGTTGGGAAACGTCAAATCTGCGAAGAAATGAGGTGAAAATACCCATGGTTCAATCATCGGCCCATAAATCTGAAGCTGAGACAGTTGAATTGGTCCTTGAAAGGCCACGAGAATAGGTTGCTCCGTATGTAGAGCATGTGGGTATTGGGCCTGAGCTCAGCTCAGAAGTGCACTGGTTCACGCCAGGTCGTGACTCGCTATGGGGTTGGGCCCATATGGGCTGGAGTGACGCGGCTTGGCCTTGGGGCGCACTGGGCTTGCGCTAGCCTTTACCTTGGCAACTACAGCTGCAGTTTGGGCCTGTTTGCGTTGGGCCAAGCTAGACTCCCTTGTGGTGCAGGCCTAGGCTTATTGTTGCAAGGTGGCATGGGCCTGGGCTTGCGGCTGCAAGGTGAGGCTTCCACCTTGGGCTTAGGTGTCATTGTGAGCTGCCATGGTGGCTGTTATCGTGGTAGTTGCCGTTGGCATAGCCACGGTGGTGCCCCGTGGGGGTGGTGCCGCTCCATTCATCGCTGAGTTGAGCCTCGTAGAATGCATGGTCCAAATTCTCGAATGTAGGAAGTTCCATTCGTTGTGGTTTTCGAATCTCTAGTCATCATACTTTTCTTTTACGTTATTCAAAGAATTTTATAAAAAATTATAGGAACAAGAACGTACGAAAAATCTACGAATGAACGAGAAACGAGAAACTTTTGAATGTGAGACTTTTCTTTGAGCGTGTGAATCAAGACTCTCAGTGAAAGCACCAATTTGTGGATCAAATTTCTGCTTTCTTCTCCTTTGACGAAAATGCACTTGCAAAATAATAACATCTAAGATCAAGGCCCAGAGCCTCATGCACCCACGATGAATGGGGGGGGCTTGGCCAAACAATCTCCGATGCCAAAGTTAGAATTTGAGGGCTAAGTGTTTTGAGAATTTTTAGGAGAAATTGGACTTGTATATTGGTGTGAAGATGAGGCTATATAAAGGTGTGTGGCCGGCCCTATTTGGAGAAATAGGACCGGCCACTTGTGGTGGTGTTTTGAATATTATTCTAATATATTATGTCAAATAATATCTTGCAATTAATTTAGTAATTAATCAATTAATTTGGTAATTAATCCCAATTTGAAAAGAATAATTGGGAGTTACCTTGTGAGTGAGGATTTGATGAGAAGTGATGAGAGGGTTTTGAATAAATACCATTTTGATCAACTTTGATCTTGATTGAGCCGTTATTGTCCGTTGCATGCACGTGAGATCCTGATGTACTTCAAGGGTAATTTTGTCTTTTTACCCAAAAGTCCACGTGTCGCTTCCATAATGTTTTTTATTATTCTTGGCTTCACAATTACTATAACTATTATATTAAGTATGATTGTGTAAATCCTAGATAGATTTAGTTAATAGTTATTCTTCCCTTACTAGGATTATATTTACTTAGAGGACAAATAATTCCTCTCATCTTTACTACTATAAATAAATGTATTGTGTAGAAAGAATAACATACATCTCATACATACTAAGAAAATCCCTACACTCTCTCTCTTTGTCGTGCCCTCTACCTCCCTTGTCAGTTAAATAGGTCATAAACTTTATCAGCACGTTCTTCCGCTGCGCTAAGGAATTTGACGTGGAATTTTCTGCTACAAACCAATTCATCAATATTATCACGCAATCAGGTTCTTACAAAACAAAGGTTTTTTTCTCGATTTTTTCAACCAGATAGTGATAGGATTTTTACCACCTACAAATGTAGGGATAAAAATACTTTTAAGAGTATAAGGTTGTCGTAGTATAGCAGCTCAAGTAAGGTCGTTTCCACAGGGATTGAATGAACAATTTGTATTTAAAACCAACTCTTAATTAATTATTTTAAACAAAGTTTAGAAAATGTTGACTTTGGAATTTAAAATAATAAAAACGAATTTAAAATAAAAACAATTAAATAATTGGTAAAGTAAAGAAAGCAAAAGAAAACAGTTTTGGAAAACAATTTAAACACTAGGGTTCCATCGTCACGACTAACAATCACATGCAATTCTATCAATTACTTATGAATTTCTAGATACATGCTTTGAAGGTTAGGTTTTCCTAATGCATATTTTCCTCGTGATGTTCAAGTGAAAACGTATATCTAACATACAACCCGTTTGTGATGTTCAAATCAAATATAAACATACAAGACTCATTAAGTTTTATAAAAACCCTTTAAGAGCGTGATGTTTGCCTCAAGTGAACTTACAATTACTAATCACAAGAAGTCCTCCTCAATTTTGCCTCAAGTGAACTTACAATTACTAATCACAAGAAGTCCTCCTCAATTTTAAGGTCATGTTCCAACAAAAATTGCATCAAATTACTTGTTTAAATACCCTAATGGTCGAGAATCACTAAGACAATGAGATAGTTTAAACATGGTGATTAATAATTCAAAGCAAGCTTGAATCCATTCATAAGCAAATTAATAAAATCACATATTCAAGCAAGGCTCGTGGCCTCGCCCTAGCAATAGAACTAGTTAACAACAATCAAAATAAAAACTAAAGAAAATATCATTAACTAGAAAAGGATTGAAAACAACTTGTAGGTAAAAAGTCTGAAATTCTCCAATGTAATGCGTCTCCCCCCTATTCTTCTTCAAACCCTAATGGCTAAATAGCCTTATTTATACTACTACAAAATAGGTGCAACTTGGGTTGGACCAATCTAAACCTGCCCATGTCTAACGCGACTTTAAACCTGAACAAGCAAGTTTTTTTTCTAGTTATAAACCTCCCGAACCCAACCTAATTTCAACTCATTCATTGATTGGGTTAAGTTGGGTTGATTATTTGTCTGTCCATCCCAACCCAACCCAACCCAACTAACCAAACACAAACTAACGAGATTGTAACCCATATCAATTAATGCTCATACTACACCTATGTGTGCCAAGTCTAAAAACCGCCGCCCTTTTGAATAATTTTTTAATAAATTACCCTTTATAATTACTTAAGCTTTTAGGGAATAAGAGACCTTGATTAGTTAGCCCATATTCGTAGTCTCTAAATCCTAAAGCTTTATAGTAGATTGATGTATGAAATAACTATTGATATATTTAAAATATAAAATAAATACATATAATTAGCATATGTACATTCACAAAAAAAAAAAAAAAAAAAAAACTATTGGGTACAAATTAAACTAAAAATAGGTACATATTATAATTCAAAATTATGCCGTCCAAATCAAAACTAAAAAAAAAAAATTGGTATGCATTAAAAAAATGGTACAAATTAAACAGAAATATATGAAAAAATTACTAAAAAGATATATTTGAAAATGATTAATAAGTTTTTTATTTTTAAAATTGACATATAATGCCTTGTAAATAATTTAATATTCAAACAATGACATGGAGAAAAGTCAAGGGTTTTTGATAAAAAATGAAAAAGGAATAAGATTTTAATTAATGAGAAAGAAAAATGAGAGATGATAATCTAATTTATCCTTTTTTTTTTACCCCTTTTGTAATGTCGGTATAATATTCCTTTCTCCTATGCAACATATGCATATTCATTGTCACCATCACCATTAGCACGTAGTATTACGATTTAGTAATATTCATCTCCACTTGTAAGTGAGAAGTCTTAAGTTCGATTCTCATCAGAGACGAATTTGAACCACATTATTGCTAGCCCAGTGTGAGGTTAAGCTCACCCGTTCTTCCTTAGTGTAGATAATATCGTTTGTTCAAAAAATGCCGATATCACCATTTTCACTTCTTAATAAATATTTTGGTTTTCATTTTTATTTTTGCTTTAGAAATTAATAGTGAGAAAATGCAGTGAAGAAATGCGCATGGGTAAATTACATTTTACTATCTCAATTTTAGAACATATAACAAACTTATACCTCATTTTTTGAACGTTACACTTTTAAACGTTAACTTAAGAATTGATGTATATCTAATTTTTGCATGTTCCTCGCCCGACATCACAGCCCACCGCCCTAACACTCTAGCCATTTCTCCTGGTCCAGCGTCGATTCTCGTCTGAAGCAGGTGGTGTCCCTGGCCCTTCGATCAAAAGCCCCAATTCTATATTACAAATCCCTAAACTTAAAATCAAAATATCACGCCAAAAATCCCTAATCTTTGTAATATGTAATATCTCACCTTGAACGCTGGAGAGATAGCACACATATGTGTGCTTGACGGTGAGATGATAGAGGAGTTAGTGGTGGGGAATGACACCAGCAATGAGAAACAGAGAGGGTCGAAGGTGGTGGTCGATCGTGTTTGAAGGAGTGGACGGACTGGTGGTAGCTAGTGGTGGATGAACGAGTCGCAGTGGTGGATGAACGTTTCGCGACAGCTAGTGGTGGACGGTGGTCTCAGTTCGAGCTTGAGATTTGAGATCAAGAAGGGAGGAGAGAAACTTGGCTATTAAAACCAACGGTTGAGATTATATCTCAACTAATTTGACGGCTAGGATTCTTAGAAGTATATATATTATATAATAAAAATAAAAAATTATATAATATTTTAAATTCGATTCAATTCGGTATTACCGAATATACTGCGATGAGGTCCCGATTCCCGTAGTGAACTTTCATGAATTTTTCGATTTTGGTTACTAAATGGTTCGATATTATTGATCCAGTTTATTTTTGGGTCAGTTTTGGTATAACTTGGATCGAGTTCATTTTTTTTTCAAGCCCTAACTTAGACACACACGGATTATCATTTGCCAACAAGATTCTCTCCCGATCGTTTTGGTGAGGATTCTGGAGATCTGTGAACTGTGTCTGTTCATCGTACATCGTCTAGTCAGTTTTTGTCAAGTTATATTTGTGTTTTAAATAAAAATATTTACGATGAACGATTACAATTCACGTATCTCCATGATCCTCACAAAGAGGATTTGGGGATGATCCGGATTTATATGAACCTCGTTTAATATCTAGAATTGCATTGGAATAAGTAATCTACTGAAATGTCGAACTAGAAAGTGGTAGATGAATTACTCATAAAATAAATTTATCTCTTCTAATCCCCTCAAAATGGTAGAATTAAAAGAGATTGATTTTCTTCATGTCTAATCATCTTCTAATATATATAGGGATATGCTATCCACACATATTTTTTACTTCTCACACACCATTTGTTCTTTCAATTCATCCGATTTGAAGGTCGAAAATTAAAAAAATATGTAAAAAGTAAAAAATGATGTGTTCATATCACACCTCTTTATTTAAAGTAAAAAAATTATATTCATTTTTACTTTTAATACCATAAGATTCGAAATCTATCCATTCTATGCCATTTCCTTGGTTGCCCGTATAAGTTCGCCGCAGCTTCGACAACCTACCACTTTCACAACATTATCCTCTAAAGTAAGCGAATACATGTAACCCTAGACTATAGTCCATAATATACAAGGACAAGGCCCACTCCTCAACGTACAATAGTGGAAGAGATCCACACCCATTCCAAGCAGCTTCGCAGATATTATTATCCACAACCATTCCAAGCAGCTTCGCAGATATTATTATCCACAACCATTCCAAGCAGCTTCACAGATACTTGTGGGCACAAATTTATCAACGAACATTTCAAGCAGCTTTCTTTGCCTCGTCCGGCCCCCCAACATACGCATTTTCTCAATTAGAAATAAGGCTTACTGAAAACTAGTGGTAGATCTAAGAAATAATATTAAGGGTCAGTAAGAATAGCGCGCGCAGCGCACAAAATTTTTTATACCAGAAATAGCATGCATACCGCCATTTCATTGAGTTTTGGTAGGCCTGAAGTCATTTGAAAATGCATACTACATACATGTTAATGTATGCAAGGGCCAGCAACCAAGGTATTCATGGACATTCATCAGGTTTTGGTAAGCCTGAAGTCGGTTGGAGGGCAAGTATGAAGCCAACTCTAATCTTCTAAAGGGCAACACTCAAGGTATCCATAGACATTCACCGAAGTTTGGAGGGTCAAAACCTAAAGTATCTATGGACGTTCATCGAAGTTGTGAAATTAAACCATCATTGTTTCTGAGAGTCTCCAGCGTTGACTTTCTGTATGTAGGATGATCGATAACCACCACCACCACCATCTAACTTTTATCACAGAGCAGAGGTTCAAGCACCACTCCCAGTTCCAACCACCAAATCAAATCACAGCAACAATACTAGACAAGGTTTTAAAAGATGCTAGGCTCTAGTCGGGTAGCGGACTGGAGCATAGCGGCTAGGCGGATGTTTAGGCGAACTAAGCGGATTTAAGTAAATCCATTATATTTCGTGTAAACAAGTGCCTATTTATACTTAATATATATATATATATATATATACATATATATATAATTTCATCATAAACTACAAAATTTACTGAACAATTATGGAGGCCAAAGAAAGGGAAGGTGCGGCATAGAGAGAGAAGAACAGATATGTGTAATTGTGGGTGTGTTCTATTTCACCCCATTGTGCCTTTATTCATAGTAGTAGGGAAGGTTAATTTCTTACCCTTTAGGATTGCAACTCTTAGTAGGTAATCAACTTCTAATAGGAATATAAGAGATATTCCAAGATATACTAGGATTTACACAATCACATTCCTAATCTAATAGAACTGCAACATTACCCCTTGAGTGTGTAAATACCAAGTAAATGGTGCATCAGGTCTTCAATGATGAAGCAAGTACAGTTGATGAAGTCGTTAGCACAATGAGCGAATGTGAGTCTCAGATCAACGGAAGAATGCATAAAAAGTAAAACTCACAAAACCTTGCTATGGTAAAACCCAAGGTGACAGAAAAACACATAAGCTGAGGAGAAAAGTGAGAAGTTGCATTAAATCAAAACTATATGTCTTTTGGACGCGGGTAGAAGAGCTCACAAAGGTATGATCAGCTCAAGATGGGTGCCTCGTTAAAACCTAGTTTGGTAGCAAAAACCCAATGGGAAAAATGCTCCTAATCATAAGGAAAAATAGTACATTAAGATCAAGTGAGTATATTTTTGGATACTCCCCCTAAGTTTGACATAACTTCTAAATGAGAACTACAAGTATTGCATATGATAGTTAGGCATACCAATTCCTCGGACAAGCTTCTAGAAAGTTGACTTCGGCAGTGACGTCGTGTAGAGGTCGGCAAGGTTGTCTGGGATCGGCTTGCATGACTTCAATCTCTTGTTGAGCAATATGTCTTGGCGTTGACTTTGTTTATGTATCATGGCTTGGTCGGGTTGATACATACGGCATAATCTTCATGGATCGTCGTTGGGACTCAACGATGAATGAAAAACAGCAAGTACTTCGAATATGCTCAATAAGAACTTCTAACCATGTCTTACTTGTGGCGTAGTGAAGTGAGGTGAGTCTTGGAATGATTTGAAGATTTCGCAACTAAGGTCATATAGTGGACCTCCAAGAATTTCCTATATCCCTAACTGTAAAGACATAATCATTCGGCAATTTTGCCTTGTGTGGGTTTGATAAGTAACTTGCGTCAGCATAACAATAAGGCAAGCATCATTTCGAGGATTAGGGGGGTTGGATCCGCTCGAGATGCAATGGGATTTGATTTGCCCAAATTCATAGTACCTTCAGGGTATGCCTTTAATACCAATTCAATGGTTGTGTGTAGGCGCGGTGCTGCATCTTTACCAAGATTAACAGCGAAAGAGATGTCCTGTCTAAATATAATAAGCTTAGTACAACGAAGCGCAAAGTTGAACTTAAATATGGAATTTCGAATTCCATAACCTCTTCAAGTGTCTCATTTGCATATAATGTATGACTGATCAAAGGTATACTCAAAAGTGACACATTCGGGATGTAGTTTAACTAGTAGACCAAAATACCGTCAGAACAATGCTTCAACTTTAGGTCAAGGTTAAACGAGTTTTCCTAAGATCCTTAATCTCAAATTCCATATTTAGGTGTGAGGTAGTTTTCTCAAGCTATTCTAGAGTCTTAGTGAGATTCGTGTCAACGACATAAACTATAACTCTAGCAATTCAGAATAAAACTTCATAGTTTAACATGCAAGGGCATAATTCATATCTCTGACTGATCAAATAATCACTTAGACGGGTATACCACATCTGTTGAATTGTAAGTGAACGCCTTAAACAAGTTAAGAAGGTATTCAGGTCTTTTGGAACTATTTGAACCAGTCCATGTAATTCTTCGGGAACTTATATGTAAATCTCCGTATCTATATCCTCATGGAGAAAACATTAACCATATTTCATCATGCTGCTATCAATCACAGAACGTTTTGAGAGAAACCTTGCGTCGTAAGGCATGCATCATATCGCACTATTTCATTCATCTCATAACGCTTGTTTTCCCACTTGTAACATAGCAGGGTTACCTTGGGCAGTGTATGAACAATAGGTCCAATACACACTTTGGTAAGGAATTTGACCTGGATTGTAATTTCAGTTGTCCAATCAGTTCTATGCTGTCACTTAATCAACGGAACACGGTTTGATATCGTTGCTTTTCTTTTATGTCGGTAGCTACTATATAAGTGAAAACATCATCGATGGTAATCTCATTTCAATTCCATTTAGCTCATCCAAACTAGTATATTGAACTAAGAAGTTCATGTCTCGAGAGTAATCTGAATTCATCTCATGAGATGGAAATGATTTGAGACAATGATCAAGTATGGATTCATTGTTGTGTCGTGTCTTCCTCTTCTAGGGAAGTGAATCTTACGAACCGAATAATCTATCGTGCTCCAGGCCAAGACAGATTGATTAGCTATCCACCGATGTACTGAACCGTCCAATAGGGGCGTCCAAACCATCTAACAGGGGCGGCACACCCTCCAGGTTTGTTGACTCAACGTCCATTAAGTATGTCTATCCTTGCATGCATGTTTGCTGCTGGTATATGATCTCATCACTTTAGCTAAATCAGAGCAATACGTCTGGAGCAACATTCTGAAAGCTAGAATTCATCGTACTTGTTATTACACTTGTGAGGTACGGGGATCAATATGAGACATAGTGGGCAACATCCATGTAAATTCACACCGTTCTCTAGGAACGTTGACGTTCTTATGTCCCCCTAACGATGGGAAAATTGTCTCATTAAAGTGACAACCCGCAAATAAGAAGAAAAGAGATCGCATACAAGGACTATAAGAAAGCTAGTGTGAAGGAGAATCATAATCGACAAAAGATACACATCATTTTTTGAGGACCCATATTGGTACGTTGTGACGGCATAACTTGGCACATGGAATGCACACCCAAATTCGTAAATACGAAAATCGTCAGGTTCGTACCCAGTAACCAACTGTAACGTCAAATAGGTTGGGTGGCAATGGGCCTCAAGGTGGAGCAACATAACTGTGTACAAGATTGCATAACCCTAGGTAGAAACCAAAAACTTGGTACGTTTACCAAAATCCAGGCGATCATTTAAATTGCGTTTTATGACCGCTAGGCGAGGCTATTTGGGGTGAACATGGGAATTCGATGTTCAATTATAAACCCAAAATATATGTAATTCTTTATCGAAAACAGTCGATATAAACTCTTTGGCATTATCCAGTCTCCTGGACTTTATGGGATAAGTAGGGTGGTGAACCCTTAATCGGCCAGGGGGTTTAGCAGCAATGCATGTGGACAAAAATGTGACTAGTTTGTCAATTCATCAACCAAAACCATAAGTATTTATATAGTCCACATTTTGGTTGGATTAGTCCACATATATTCCCTTGAATCCACTGTGAAAAAAGGGTTGTTTCGTATCTTTGCGAGGAATGATATAGGAAATAAATTTCCCTAATGAGCAGGCTTGGCAAAGTGTGCTTGTTAGCACAAGATCCTTACTTCGGGTACAGATATGCGTTGTAGCATCATTATTCGACCTAAGTGTCCCAAAAGGTTGTGCCAAAGCAAGTAAATTGCTTGAATCACCAGGCTCCAGGCCGGCCACATGTGGTGTGTTCCCAATTAGGTGACAACCCATTAGCCCCAAATCAAAGCTTCAAGCTCATTTTTGGAGGTGGTGCAAAGATATTTCACTCTATTTTCTTTGGTGGTTTCATTTATGATCATTGTTCTCTCGAATATCCTTAAAAACTCAATGACATGGAGAATTTAAGGTCCTTTGAATGGTGATGCAGTACCATTCATACAACGAGGAATGTGCCAATGTTTTTAATCAGGTTGGATAGACCTAAAGTCATTGTTAGAGATGTGATTTAGGTTTGAAGTTAGTGTGAGTAGTATCACATTCATCCAAACAACTAACTTTCCCACATTCTTACCTAATCATGTGTTTAATTGATTTGGTCACATGTATTAAGAAACATGATTTAATTAACTCATATTCGAGGACAATATCAATAAGATTATCCATAAGTAAAACATACACCAAACTTGAATCCAAGAACATGGAAAAATGTTCATCAAGTAAATGGTTTACTAAGGGGATTCGGCTCTTCCAAAGATGTTTGGTGGAGCAAAATTAGTCTCACATATTGACTACTAGAATGGTACTCCTCAACAACATTGGTAGGGGCACAAACAACTGCATAACCAATGATCTATTTCATCGATACATAAGTAAATTCTGCAGGGTTGAGGTTCGGGAATATTCTCCATTATTCTTGAAGTTTTAGGTCTTAGGTGCTAAGGATCACGCTTCGAGCATGATGCCACACCTTGGCACGCCCTGATTCTACCATATGTTTGTGGTAGTAATCAGATCCAAGAATCTGATAAACTTTCGCTTTCTACACTTGTTGCTTCAGGAACGAGTTAGAAATGAGGAAGGACGAGATTATTCTCTAGTCAAAATTCGATCAGATTTATAAACTTCAAAATTGTACTCATTCATGGACATAATCATGGTGTGCTTCAAGCAATATTTTTCATGATTAGACGGTCCGTAGGAGCGAGCCAAAGAGCCATGGAATCCTCGTTTCGGGGGGGGGGGGTACTTTTGTTTGTAATGCTTCGGGCATAAGTCTTCGAATGAAGATCATGGCGGAGGCTTATTCAGCTCTTCCTTGCCTTTGTTGGCTTTAATGGTTTCTCAGCTTCTTGATAGTCAAGTGGAATTCACATCTTGTAGCCCACATAAAGTGGTTTCTATTAGAAACATCTAAATCAGGAAAATCAAACTTGTGATGGTTCGACAATCCATTGAATTGGAGGGAACAAGATTGTGATTGGTGTTATGGGAATGAATCATCCATAAGCATCAAAGTTAGAACATTCGAGTTCTAAGACATGGTTTTCATGAAAAACGGCAGGTTTTCATGGGTGTATTGTTTTATGAAAACTTTGGGTTTCAAATGCACTAAATTTGAAACTACATGTTTAATTTAGTTTATGAATGTTTAGTTCATCAAAGAGAGGTTCCTGCAAGAACACAGAATGTAATATACAACTAAGTGTAGTGGATTTGAGTTTCTTCGGGAACTCAAGTGCGAGAGCTTCGTTACTACAAAAGTATGTCAACGGTTCAAAGTATAAAAATAAATTATTGAATCGCTATTGTCCAAAAAAATGATCATCTGGTCATTAATTTTGGATTAATTTTCAGATTAATGGAATGCAGGTCATTTTTAATTAATTCAATAAATCAGGCTATACAGGGTCGATTGTAGAAGCAAAAATAATAATAACATTTGGGTTAAAATTATTTAGAATGCTAAATGATAACATTTGGGTTGAAAAACCATAGCCTAAAAGATTGGGCTGGGTGCCTTGAGTAAAAGGCAGGGCCCTAAAGGGCCTCCGGAGTGGGTTGCAGCCCATGGGCCTTGGTGGGAAACAAAGACAGCAGCCAAAGCTCCTGGTTTAGGCTTCAAGGGGTGCAGGGGACTCGGGCCCAGCACGAAGCTGGCCTGGTTAAGGTGTGAGGAGCCTAGCCAAGTGGGTGGCATTATATCGGGCCTTGGGGAACCAAGCCCAAGCATCTGGGCTAACGACGGAGCGGGCAGGTTGTAGGCCTGGGCAACAACAGGGCCCAGCAAGCAAAGCTTGCCGTGGGCTGGGGTGTGAAACAGAGCCCAATTTCCCCTTTTTGTTTCCTTTTTTTTTTTTCGATTTTGTTAGGGTTTAAGAAACCCTAGAATTGCTTCTAATTTGATTTTATACTTTGACTCACATAGTCCACATAGCAATTTAATTGCGTAATGCATGAAATAAATATATATATTGACAAATATATGAACATATACAATATATATACGGAAGGAAAATATCAACATAGGGGGTTCATGCATCATGGGGAATGTTTTCATGCCTCATGGTCATTTTAAATATCTAACTTTATTTTAAGCGTACATGATTGGTAGAAAACAACAAAAGCCTTTGAATTTGTAAAAGATCCTTCTCCGAAGTCGGAATTGCATCTCCAGTGTGTTGTATCACGTTCAACACAAAAAAAAAATTTAAATTGAATCAATAGCATGTAGATCAATTCAAATAATAAATTAATCATAAAAAAGAATGATTAAAACGTAATACGCCCTTGATTGAAGAATAAACTCTCTTTAGTGCAGGGTTAAGAGTGTGCTGATAACGTATTGTAGGCATAATTTACTGAATAATTATGGAGGCTAGAGAGAGGGAAGGTGCAGCATAGAGAGAGAATAAGAGAGATGTGTAATTGTGGGTGTGTTCTATTCCACCCATTATGCCTTTATTTATAGTAGTAGGGAAGGTTACTTCCTTACCCTTTAGGATTACAACTCTTAATAGGTAATCAACTCCTAATAGGAATATGTTGATGCACAAAATTAGTGAGGACTTTGGTACAACAGAAAGTGTTAAGCTTGTGACCTCTGCTAGATTGCTCCGGTCACTAGTGTGGATTAGTATGTAAATGGTTAGAGACAGGGAAGCAAACACAAGATGTACGTGGTTCATCCAGATTGGCTACGTCCACATAGTAGATGAGTCCTCATTAATTGTGAAGGGTTTACACAAGTACATAGGTTCAAACTCTCTTTTAGTGAGTACTCGTGAATGATTTAGTACAAATGACATTAGGAAATGTTGTGAGAGAATGATCTCCTTTTATAGAAGAGTTTCTAGCTTTGTTCTGACATTGACACGTGTCGTGTTTTGATTGGCTTCTGATGTTGACATGTGTTGTGTTGTGATTGGCTTCTGATGTCAACGCGTGTCGCACTGTGATTAGCCGCCTGGTTGGAGGGAAACTCTTTTGGGTCCTTGATGGTATAACGTTGACCGGTGCTCAGTAGTTTCGGGATTAGTCAAGTATAGTACAAATAGTGCTCCCCTAAGTTCCCGAGTGAGGGAAGCTCCTCGGTTGGGGACTTGCAAGATCCAGGCCGCTGAGTAATCACGAAACTTCTAAGTACCGAAGTGTGGTATCATTTTCACTTGTCTTATCTGTCTCATAGGTAGATGTGGCATCTTCTCTGGAAGTACTTTTCCTCCATCCAGGGATGGTATCTTTAACCGATGAAGATGCACAAGGTAGTGTATCAATTTCACTTGAAGCTTACTTGTAGTTTCAGGCTTGGTCAAGCGCGATACAAACCATGTAGTAGGAGTCCCCCAAGTCGCCGAGCTAGGAGATTTGCTGAAATAGGTGATAGAGAAGGTAAGCAATCAGAGCTCCTAACAATCAGTCCCAGATTAGAAGTTTGATTTCGAGTTCCGACTGATTGTTCTCATTCTCCCTATCTTTCAGGCAGCAGGAAGGATAAAGAGAAGAAAAAGGATAAGATATGATATGAGATATTTTTGCTTTTGAAGAAGTAACTTTCCACAGGCTTTTTCTTGAACTGGGCTGGAAGGTTTTCTGGTTTCCTCCAAAGTATAAGGTCGACTCAAGAATTTGAGGGTCAAAACAAGTCCATCAAATCAAGAGTGTATTCGACCTTGATGATATGGGATACTTTTGCTGTTGACAAAGTAATAGATGAATCGGCACATGTTCTGTTGCGCTTGTCTCCACATGCTTCCTTGTATCCTTCTCACTTGCCATATCTGTTGCTCAGGCAGATGTGGTATCTTTTTTGGAAACATAAGATGTTGAAGATGTGTACTCGAGAGCAATGCTAGGTAAGTAATCAGGCAAGGAGTTCCAGGCAGTCAGTTCCTGACTTGAAGCTTGATTCTAGGTGCTGACAGATTGCTCTCTTTCTCCTTGTCTTGTAGGTAAGAACAAGGGAAAAGGAAAAGACAGGGAAAAGAAACTGAGTATTTCGAGAGACTCTGCTGAGAGTGCCCTCTCGGATGTGAAGAAAAGTTGAGCATTTTTTTATTTGCAGGTCTGCTTGGCTGTGGAGGATGAAGGTCGACATATATAGGAATTCTCCCAAAAGTGAGTAGTAACGATGTTCCTTTACCCTTCTCGGTCATAGCAATGTAGTGGGAGCTACAAGATTCACGTGTTTTTACTTTGTCAGAGCACTTTGAAAAAGTGGTCTGTGGTATCTGGAAAGGTGATGTTGCGTGTGAAGATTGCAAACAAGCTTTATCCAAGGAAATCTGGCTCTTGAAGTTTAGAAAGCGGTGCCTTTTCGATTTTCGAACAAGCAATCATGTCGGAGATCTGGTTCTTGAGATTCGAAGAGCGGTGCCTCTTCGATTTTTGAGAAAGCAATCCTGTTAGGAGTCTGGCTCTCGAGATTCGGATAGCGGTGTCTCTTCGACTTTTGAGCAAGTAATCCTGTTGGGAGTCTGGCTCTCGAGATTCGGAGAGCAGTGCCTCTTCGATTTTTGAGCAAGCATTCATGTTGGGAGTGTTTTCTCGAATGTGAGTAAAGGTTGGGCATTTTTGCTAGTTTGCCTTGCCACGGAGCACGGAGGTTGACACACTTAGGGACTTTCCAGTTATCAAGCAGTGGTGCTATTCCTTTACCATTGTGGGTAATAGTAGGGTAGCTGGTCCTTCAAAATTTATGTGTCTAAACTTTGTCAGAGATCTTTGCAAAGTTATCTGTGGTACCCGAGGATCTGATGTTGCGCGTGGAGATTGTCAACAGATTTTACTCAGGAAAATCCGCTTCTCGAAATCCGAAGAGTGGTGTCTCTTTGATTTTTGAGTAACGGCCCTATTGCCCTTTCTTTTATAGGGGCACCAATTGTGTGCAAAAAGTACGTTCATAAAGTTATTGCTTGTAGGAAATTTCCCCTTATTTTTGTACTTCAGTGGTTTATTGGACTCATTTTTGCTTCATTATTTCTGAAAATGTTTGGCCCATCCGACCATCATTTTAACTTGAACTTTGGTGAAGAGGTAGCCATGTCTCCTCAAGACAACATATGGCACATATCCTTCTTATCCCCTACTGGTCCTCTTACTATTGGGGACTATGTGATGAAGAATGATATGACTGCTACGGTGGTGGCCAGGAACCTTCTCACTCCTAGAGATAACAGACTACTTTCCAAACGGTCTGATGAGTTGGCTGTTAAAGATTTTCTGGTTCTTAGTGTTCAGTGTGCAGGTTCAGTGTCTAATATAGCCCAACGCCTATTTGCACGAACCCGCCAAGTTGAATCATTGGCGACTGAAGTGACAAGTCGCAAACAGGAGATCAGAAGGCTCAAGCATGAGAATAAACAGTTGCATAGGCTCACACATGACTATGCTACAAACATGAAGAAGAAGCTTGATCAGTTGCAGGAATCGGATTGTCAGATTTTACTTGATCATCAGAGGTTTGTTGGTTTGTTCCAAAGGCATTTATTGCCTTCGTCTTCTAGGGTTGTACCACTTAATGAAGCTCCAAATGATCAACTTTCATGCCTTCTCCTTCTGGGGTTCTGCCTAGTACTGAGGCTCCGAATGATCATCCTCTGGTGCCTCCTCTTTCTGGGGCTCTGCCGACTGCTGAGACTTCTCCTGAGACACTTTTGTGAAGGCTCCATCTTGTTTGTTTATTTTGATTCATGTATATGTACATATTTGTAACTTATAGGAGATATCAATAAATAAGCTTTGCTACATTTCAACATATTGTGTTAAATACACCAAGGCCTTCTTCACTAAGTTCTTTGAATTTTTTTCTTTTGTTAAAGCTTGTATGTTGAAGCTTTGTGAGTGAAGCATGTAGGTTGAGGTAATGCTCCATTAATTTCTCAAGTGAGGAAAACTTCTTGGTTGGAGGCTTGAAAAATCCAAGTCACTGAGTGGTCGTGAGACTTCCGAGTATGAAGGTGCAGTAGCATATGGTAGGAGTCCCCCAAGTCTCCGGTCCGGAGAGTTGACGAAGGAGGTGTCTTGCTAGTAGCCAAGTTTCCAAAGTAACAAAACTTCACTATTTTCTTTTCTAAGTGGTAGCCCAAAACTCCTCTTTCATGTACATTTGTTATGAAAGTTGTTAGGCCCAAAGAAGGGGAGGTCTAGGCTTTCCTTTTTTTATTTTTTATTTTATTTATTTATTTATTTATTTTGAATTTTCAAATTTTCCATTTTTTTTTTCGAATTTTGGAAATTTTGATTTTTTTTTTCGAATTTTTGAATATATATATATATATTTAAAGCTTTGTAGGTGAAGCTTTGAAGTTGAAGCTTTGTATGTGAAGCTTTTGGAGTTGAAGCTTTTGTAGGTGAAGCTTTGGAGTTGAAGCTTTGTAGGTGAAGTTTTGATGTTGAAGCTTTGTAGGTGAAGCTTTGTAAGTGAAGCTTTTGTAGGTGAAGCTTTGGAGTTGAAGCTTTGTAGGTGAAGCTTTGATATTGAAGCTTTGTAAGTGAAGCTTTTGTGTTGAAGCTTTGTAGGTGAAGCTTTGATGTTGAAGCTTTTATAGGTGATGCTTTGTAGGTGAAACTTTGTTGGGTACCATGAATTGATTTTGCTTCACACTATCTTGATCAAGATAGTGTGAAGCTTTTGAGATTTTGTAGTTGCCCTCCATTTGTTGAAGCTTTTGTTGGTGAAGCTTTTGTTGGTGAAGCTTTTGTGGTGAAGCTTTGTAGGTGAAGCTTTGTTGGGTACCATGAATTGATTTTGCTTCACATTATCTTGATCAAGATAGTGTGAAGCTTTTGAGAATTTGTAGTTGCCCTCAATTTGTTGAAGCTTTTGTTGGTGAAGCTTTTGTGGTGAAGCTTTATAGGTGAAACTTTGTTGGGTACCATGAATTGATTTTGCTTCACAATATCTTGATCAAGATAGTGTGAAGCTTTTGAGAATTTGTAGTTGCCCTCCATTTGTTGAAGCTTTTGTTGGTGAAGCTTTTGTGGTGAAGTTTTGTTGGGTACCATGAATTGATTTGTTTCACACTATCTTGATTAAGATAGTGTGAAGCTTTTGAGAATTTGTAGTTGTCATCCATTGATGAAGCTTTGTTGAATTTCCCAATTTCCTTTTTGTTTTTTTTTTTGGGGAATCTACAAATTTGAAAATGTGGGAGAGACAACATATACAAATTTTTCTTCCACACTGTTAAGCAAGAGATTGTGATGCAAGGCACACCTTGTAGTAGTCGAAGGTTTGGATGAACCATATAAATTGAATTTGCTTCGACCGGTCTTGATCAAGAGTGTGTGAAGCTTTCTACGCATTGTAGTATTTGCATTGTTACAGAGGAGAAATGTATGAAGCAGATGTTAGGCATAAGTCTATGTTGGCCGTTGTTGTCTTGTAATAAGACTTTGTTGGTGACTATAACTCTTGTTAGGCATAAGTGCTCCCTTAGTTGAGTTGTAAAGCTTGAGGGTTTTTTATTATTTGTGAATGCTAGGAGTTCACATGTACATGTTGTACCACTCGTCTTCTAGTTGGTGGAATGAATGGTGAGTTACTTTCATCACTTGGTTGGTGGTACGAATATGAGTTCCTTCATCACCTTTCATCACATTTCATCACCTGGTTGGTGGCATGAAGATGAGTTCCTTCTTCGCCTGGTTGGTGGCAAGAGTGGCAAGGTACCAAATGACATTAGAGTACGAGTTGTACATTTCATCACCTGGTTGGTGGCATGAAGATGAGTTCCTTCTTCACCTGGTTGGTGGCATGAGTGGCAAGTTGCCAAATGATATTAGAGTACGGGTTGTACATTTCATCACCTGGTTGGTGGCATGAAGAAGAGTACGGGTTGTACATTTTACCACATGGTTGGTGGTATAAATATGAGTTCATCTTCACCTGGTTGGTGGCATGAGTCGCAAGTTGCCAAATGATATTAGAGTGTGGGTTGTACATTTCATCACCTGGTTGGTGGCATGAAGGAGAGTACGGATTGTACATTTCATCACCTGGTTGGTGGCATGAAGATGAGTTCCATTTTCACATTTCATCACCTGGTTGGTGAGAATAAGGTCAAGGTGGTCGAGGCATATTGTAGCAAGTGTTGAATGACCCAAAGTATGTTGAACCCTTTCGAAGCATAGTTGGCTTATGTATGAATGTGTTGGAATGTATGATGTTTATGTATAAATGTGTTGAAATGTATGATGTTTATGTATGAATGTGTTGGAATGTATGATGTTTATGTTGATTGACATGAGTGATGTTTATGAATGTTTTGCTATGCATGAAGGGATCCATGCTTTCGATATGTGAACCATGTTAGTACGCATGTTGAAGCTCTGAGTTGAAGTATAGAGGTAGGTCATTGTAGACCAAGTGTTCCAGTGCTAGGAATGCAAAAGACTCAAGAGAAGTTGTCTGAATTCCCTCTTCTTTAAATATTTGCCAAATGGCTTGTGTGACAAAAGATCTCAAGCGGTTGAGGGTCAAAACATTTTGTAATGTGTATGCCTTCTTATAATAGCATTTCCTTCAATACCTAGTCCTCCACTTTGAAAGAGTGAGGATTAGCCCTATAGTCATAATAGTCAACGGTACGTTCACCCTGGCTGTCTTGATACGAACTTTTATCCCTCTTGTTGTAATGGGCTTGCTGAGAGTAAAAATTACCAAGAGACAAATACGTTTGGTGACTTAGCGAGTAGCTAAATGAGGCAGGAGATGATGCAATGGGTGTCTGAATGGTCAAGATCTCCTCACTTTGTAGAACTTGGCTTCCACTTTCCACTTGTTGATAAGGGTTAACCATATAGGGGTTCCCTTGGTATGTCCTTGCTTCGGCGGAGGCGTGGTTGTAAGCATGTGCCATCACCTAAGAGTAAATCCTCCAAGTGTTGGCATTGATCATGTACTTGAAGAAACAATCACGTAGGCCTGCCGTGAAGGTCTTGAGGGCGGTCTTGTCATCTGCCTCAACGCAGTGAGAATACTCATGGCTGAAGTGATCGGCATACTCTCGTAGTGACTCGTCCGGCTTTTGGCTAATAGTGTACAAGTCATAAGTTTAGAGCTCCACCAGAGAAGACATCGCTCTTTGTCGGTGTGCATTTGATATGCCATGGTGGACTCAAAGAGGTTAAGGTGTTCAATCGGGTCCTCCTTTCCAGTATAAAGTTACAAACCAAGCTTTTGTTTTGTCTTCGCTTGAAGGGGGTGTCGAGGATCCTTATTGTGAGAGGGCTAGGCCTGGGTTGGTTCCAGTAAGGTATCTCGGCCTGACGTTCGGTCTTCAACTTGTTTACTTCCTTAAGGAGTTGTAGGACAAGGGGGTCTTGAGTGGAGTCATGTACCACTGGAATTTTCGTCCGTAAGTCTCCGTCGCCTCTTGGAAGTAGGAAAGCTTGAGTAAGAAAGTATGGTTTTTCCTTGGACTTACCGTATTGACTTCTAGGGCGAGTCTGTCGGAATACCTCCGACTCCCTTGTACCTTCATGTTCCTCTGGACATGTCGTTCCTTCCCTAGATTTGCAGCTGGCCTGGGTCGTGGGAGGGGACTGAGTCTTTCAGAAGCCTTTGGGTTATTGATCTTCTAGCTTATATGGAAGGGATTCTTTCGACGTTGCTTTAGGAAGTTTCGGCAGTTACGATAAACGGTTTTCAATCCTTCTAACCCTTCTGCAATGAGGTGTCTTCCTCCATTTCTCTTGCTTCGGGTCGAAGCAGCTGGGTTAAGAGAAGTCTCATGTTGACCAATGTTTTGATGATTAGCTCGCTCCTCATTAGGGATACCCATGTCGAAGGAAAGTGACCCTCCATGTTGGAGGGCACCCAGATGATGGTTGATGTCCACAAGGGCAACAAGCTTGCGTGTTTGAGCACGTCTAGTTTTGTAGAGCGTCTCAAAGAGCTTCTCATATTGTTCATGAAGGATCTCATTCTTTATTGCTATCTTGTTGTTCTAAGCCTCCAGCTCATCGACTTTAGCTTGAAGAGCACCCTTCTTTCCTTCATTCATTCGTTGCATCACACTAAGTGCAAGAAGGGTGTCATTCTGTGTGCTGTGGCTTCCTTTGCTCCCTATGTTACGAAGGGATGCCTGGTCAAAAGAGAGTGTACGAATAATGGAAATCAACTTGACAAAGCTGAAGAGAGTGGGAATAAGGGCAGTTCCCACAGACGGCACCAAATGTTGATGCACAAAATCAATGAGGACTTTGGTACAACAGAAAGTGTCAAGCTTGTGACCTTCGCTAGATTGCTTCGGTCTAAAGTCTTGTCGTTTTGTGGTTAGTTATGGGTTTTTTTGTGTACCAGTTTTTGCGACATTTTTTGTTATTTAGAATTAGATCCTTTAATTTGGGTTCTGGTGATTTTAAGGGTTTACAATTAATTGTTTCCTCTGTATTTTTTGTGGGGGTGAGCCTTATGAAATATTAGGCTTCTATTTCTGTGTTGGGATTCTGAGTGTCAGTGTGTGGTTTGATTCTGATTTTATTTTTAGGAAACAGTGCTCCGTATTTTTTCGTTTGTGTGTGGTCGTTGCCATTATAGGTGTATGATTTGGTTCTGTTTTGTGTTTTTCAGGAAACACTGCTATTCGTTTTTTCCAGCTGTTGTGTTGTTGTTTTCCAGCTGGTTATGTTTAGGTATGTCATTCTTCTTCTTTTTCCACTTATTTTTGCTTATTTTATGTTCTTGGATAAATTTGGTGTTTAACTTAGGGCACAGAAGATAGGGAATAATAAATAAAAATTTATGTTCTTGGATGAATCTGCTGTTTAAATTAAAGTGGAAAAAAAAATAAAGAATAATAAATAAAAAACGAAAGAGAACAGTTTGTTACACTTAATATATTAGTAGAGAATTGATAAGTAGATTTATTGACAATAATATCTTAAATGTTTGTTCAAATTAATCACATGAAAATACAGAGTTTAGACGATGTTGCAACCGTTGAATGGCTACGACTGCAGTGTTCTTCTGTGTATGCTGACACATCCCAACCCGGAATGTCCATTGGGTTCCAAATTGAGCTGTGTTGGTCGACACCAAGAGGGTGACGAAGCCATAAAGTGTAGTGATTTGAAAAATATGAATGAATTTAAACTTAAAAGTGCCTAAATATAAAAGTGTTCTTCTGTGTATGCTGACACATCCCAACCTGGAATGTCCACTGGACTCCGAATTGAGCAATGCTGGCCGACACCAGGAGGGTGACGAAGCCATAAAGTGTAGTGATGTGAAAAATGTGAATGAATTTAAATCTAAAAGTGCCTAAATATAAGAATACGTTTGTGAGCGGGAATGAACTCATTTTACACATGATGTCAGGGCATAAGTAAAGTACAGTAAAGTAGGATGAGAATTATACCATCGAAGGTAACCATCTATACCAAGATTTGACATGAATCCTCGTTGACATGAAAGCCCAACACTAAAACCTGAAGGGGTGAAAAATAAGGGTGAGTGTGCCTAAAAAATAAAGTTTTATAAAAACTTTTTTGAAACAATTATAACCCCTCACCATAAAACCAATATAGTTTCCAAAATATACATACTACGTATGTATGAAAATACTTACCGTAGCCTACAATATCTCAAGATTTCAATACGTCACAAATTCGTAAGAATATAACTTATAGTAATCACAATATCTCACATAAATATATATGTCACATCAAGTGCTCATCGACACATACTGACACACGAGTTCATGCACAAGTATTTTGACATGAACAAGACTGGGTGGAATAATGATTTACACTATAGTACTACAATCACATGAAGACTGGCGCTATGTGCATCACATACGAGTCCTAATTGCCTATAACAATCAAAGACAGGACTGGCACCTACAATGGATCCAAAGTAAGCGTTGGTGCGATGTGAACATACATGTGAAAGATTGGCATTGACTCGGGCCAGTACTAACACTGATACAGCAACGATGAGCAAATAATGTAAATAAAATTATACACTGGTGCATCAATAATAATACGCATACCTGTACGTCCCGTAGGATGTAGCATAATTTCTATCAATGCGCTAAATCTTATAAATGTTAAGCATCTCTAGGCATATCGTAGCAAAATCTTTATGAAATATATAAATGGAAACTAACAAACATATAAATATATATATACACACACACACTGCATAAAAGGAAAGGCCCACTCACAAGTACTTGCGATGTCACACCGTTCGAGCTAGGAACGTTGGAGTCTCTGATAATAACCGCACCTAAGCATAATATTGGGGCATGCTAGTAACACTCAACTAAAACGACTAAATTTGGGGAAACGGAGTGCAAATTTGAAATCAAAGTGCCGAATTGTGCTAAGAGGGGTCATTGGCAAATTTTGTGAAAAGTCAACGATTAACCCTAAAGAGTCAACCTAGACGCCCCGGTGGTCAACTATGTTAAAACTTCATAATTTTCCTAAATGGATGTCAAAAATGGACTCGGGACACCGAAATTAGCCAAGGAGTATTTCCGAGAAAATTTTGAAAAAGTCAACAGTTAACTTTAAAGGATTATTTTATCCTCAGACGGAATATTCTGTTAAAGTTAACTGTAAAGTTAACAGCATATTCCCTCCAAAATCTGAAATGGACTCGGGTCGGATCCGGGTTAGGGTAAATGGGTCGTGGGCTTGGGCCAGTTCCAGGTTTAGGTTTTTTTTCCAAGTCAAGTCGACCCGGTCCCTATCGTAGGTCCGGTCGCAGGAAACTGGGCAACGAACTTGAGCTCTGTTCGAGCTCACAACTCAACCATTTTCAATGAATAAAAGTCAAAATGTAACTCGTGAAGTAAGGGTTCAAAAAATTCGGAGACGGAGTCGTGGCCGGAGTTGGCTAGAAATGGCCTGCAAAACTCAGATTGTTCGTCGAAAAACTGGGGAGTATTTCCCTGAGGTATTTTTGCAGCAAAACACGTTCATTTTTCACATGGTAACTCAGAAATCAAACCATCTCATTGAGAGGAAGAGAAAAGACAGACCTTGAATCTTACCTAGGCCGTGAATAGCGGAGTCACGCTGGAGAAATTTAACTCGAAACGGACCTCTCCTCGGTCCGTGCATGCCCAGAGAGTTCAGATCTCGAGTGAGTGAACAAGAGGGTCACGACAATCAGCAATGGTTCATGTGAAGTTCGCCGGAAGAAAGTGGTAGGTGGTTTGCGTCATGGGTGGCTTCTCTGCACTTGCAGAGAAAGAAAAGGATGAGAAGGAGCTGAAAGATGAAAGAGAGTGAGATGAGGGAATGAGAGATGAGGTGGCAGCAAATGAGTGGAGAGGGATGAAAAAAAATGGGACTTCTGAGGGATTGGGAGACATGGGAAAGAGGGAAAGAGTGGGGTGTAGGCCCCACTTGGCTTACAAAACAGCCACAAAATATCTTCAAACATAAAATTACCAAATCGCCCTTCACATTTGTTAGTCCGTAAAATTTTAACTATAACTTTGATTTCGATACCGCTTATGCCTACATGTTCATATCGTCACGTACTAAGTAGTTATGCTAAAAGAATGAGTCATACATCTCTCTAAACGATGGTCAACGGAAGTAAAATATCATTGCCTCTAGGGGCATTTTCATCAATTTCCTCATTTAAAATTAATAAAATCATAAAATTAGGAACGGGGTTGTTACATATGCTCACATGTGTTGGAAAAGCATAATTTTGAACGTAGAAAAAATATCCACGCATTACAAGTACACAAGTTTTGATAGTTAAGGAGAATCCATACGGCTCCAATTTAAATCGAATTGAAATGCAAAATACAATGATTAAATTTTGGATTTTCAAAAGAAGAATGAAAAGATTTCAAATAATGCTTTGAATCTGACCTTCTTGGTGATAATAGTTGCCAAATAAAATTTTATACAATATGAAATGCATTGAAGATTTGGATTTGTCTCATCCTGTATGAAATGTCCATAAAAATTGTAGTCAGCAGATAAATCAGTTTGAAAATGTATTATCATGCTGTGTTTTTTAATGTTCCCGTGTTAATTTCGGTTGATTCTAATTTATATTTGTGTGCCTGATGTTAGAGATCCGTATGTATTTTTTGTTTAAATTATGCATGTTGATGATTGTGTTGGAAAGATTGGCGATCCGGATGCTATTTCTTCTACAATAAATCACATAACATAAATATTAGTATATGATAATTTTCACTTCCACAATGAATTATATAATATAAACAAAATAAGATAAAATACTTATCTTTGGTAAGTAGAAAACGTTCTTCGTTGATCCTTGATTAGGACAAGATTTTAGGTTGAGGTGTGTAATCACTGTATTTAAGAGTAGATTTCGTCCCTCTAAGACAATGTTTCGGTATAGCAGGTTATAGCGCCTTACTCTCCAGAAGACAACAACCTATGATTCTTGTAAGCATACACTTGCAATAATTGGATCGGGTGAACAATTCTATTCTTTCCTTTGGCATATAGGAGGTGGAAATTATAATAGAATTTGAGAGTATACAAGAGATTAGGAGATAAAAGGATGGTAGGATTCTTTTCAATTAACTACGTGGGGTTTTTAGAAAGAAAAGGATTACCCTCAAGGTTGAAACAAAGAAAGCTATATAAAAGAGCTCAAATAGAACATTAGGATATCAAATAATATTGCATTAACAATTTTCATAATAATTGAATGTAAATGAGACAACGGCTATAAAACTGATTTTCAACTCTTTATTATGTAATACAGAATTAGTTAATGGCCTTCATTTGCATACTACACACATAAATAGTTAATTCAATGTAGAAAACGTTTTCTATTATAAAAGAAAGAAACCACCACACAATGATTTCAAGAATATAATTCCATAGGGAGAAACAGCTTAAATTTTATAAGCAATGAAATAGACATTTCAATGCTATAACAAAATAGTAACGGAATGGCATTTATCACATTGGAAAATTTGTATTTTGAAATACCCAATCAAATATCCAACAGATCGTTGTTTACAACAGAAACAACAACTGCGTAATCTCCCACTACAAATATTTTGATGTGGGTTTTGTGAATGCTAAAAGTTAGATGGTGCAGAGTCTGTCTAGACAAATGGTTTTCCTTATTAGTGTGTCATGGATCTGTTTATTTTTTTTGTGCCATGTATTGTAGTATCTTGCCAGGTATATATGCAGGGACAAATAGTTTTGCTAACTTTTGTTTTCAGTGCTGATATCGTTGTGCTCGATATAATTAAATGGTGTTCATGGGTATATGATTTGGTTGCCTATTTATTTTCAGGAAACGACGCTGTTGGTTTTTCCAGGCTGCTGTGTTGTTATTTTCGTTGTGGTTCTGTCTCAGGTATATAGTTTGGGGCTCTTCCTTTTTTTCCCTTGCTTTTCCACATTTTCTATTATTGGATAAACCATTTTATTAAATTTGGTTTTTTTGGTTGTTGTCAAGGTTGGATATCTTGGAACTCATTTGCTTTTATATACTTGTTTTCGTATATTTTCAAAATTGTTGCAGTCATATTTAGAATAGAAATGTGATTGTGTAAATCCTAATAGATATATGAATATTTCTTATATTCCTATTAGGAGTTGATTACTTATTAAGAGTTGTAATCCTAAAAGACTAAGGTTTTTTACCTATCCTACTACTATAAATAAAGGCACAATGAGGTGATACAACACACACCTCACAATTAAATTTCTCTCTTCTCTCTTGCTACCGTCGACCCCCTCCCTCTCTATTCCTTTACAATAGCTCAGTGAAATAGGTTTACAACACGTTATCAGCATGCTCTTGCCAAAAGTTGAGGAATTGATGGATCGTATAAGGAGGCTATCTTCCACAAAATTCAAAGGCTCTTCTTTGTTTTCTGCTAATCATGTACGCTTATAATAAAGGAAGATATTTGAAACGTCCATGAAGAATGAAAATATTCTCCATGATGCATGAACCCCTATATGTTTATATTTTCCTTCCAATATATATACTGTATATGTTTCATATATTTGTCAATATATATGTTTCATGCATACGAATTAAATTGCTATGTGGAATTGTGAGTCAAACCATATAAATAAATTAGAAGCATATTAGGTTTTTTTTTTTCAAACCCTAGAAAAATTCAAAAAAAAGAGGAAATTGGGATTTTACTGCACCATTACCATGGCACCACCACAAGGACCACTGTGCTGGCCTGAAGCCCAGCCATGTGGAAACCCCCTTGAGACGACGTCTCAGACCTTTGCCAAAGCCTTTGGGCTTCGCTGCACACTATGGACAACTAGGTCGTGTGCCTGGTTTGGTTTCTTACCACGGGCATGCAGTCCCGACCCACACCGGCACATGCTGGGCTGGTCCTATCATCTTGGCCCACGCCAGTAGCTTACTACTGGGCTTAGCCCTTGCCAGAGCCCATGCCTCAATCAGCCAGCCCACGAGGCTGGGCTTCGTCTCTGCGGCCTAAAACCTGAAACCCAGTTGAGGCTGGGGTTTCTCTCGCTCCCATAAGCCTTTGGGCCTTCTATCGTGCGATGGTCATGGCCCAATCACACCAACAACTTGCTGCTGGGCTCCCTATCTCGACCCGTACCCTGTAGTCACTTATGGGCTATTTTTGCAGCCACATCCGAGCCAATATGCCTATAGGGCTTTGCCCTACTCATGGTACCCAGCCCAATTTTTTTGGGCTATGTTTTTTTCAGCCACATGGTATTATTTTGGCATTATTTTGCTTCCACAATTGACCCCATTTGGTTCCGATCTATTGAATTAATTAAAAGTGACCTGCAATCCATTAATCTAATAATGAATCCAAAATTAATGACCTAATGATCACTTTTGGACATTAACAATTTAATTATTTATTTCTATGTTTTGAACCGTTGACATACTTTCGTAGTAACGAAGCTCTCACACTTGAGTTCCCGAAGAAACTCAAATCCATTACACTTAAGTCAGCATATTGCATTCTGTGTTTCTTACAGGAACCTCTTCTTTATCAACTAATCGTTCATAAAAACTAAATTGAACCTATAGTTTCATATTTAGTGCCTTTGAAATCCAAAGTTTTCATTCAAAACTTACCACATGAAACCTATAGTTTTCATGCATAAATTAAACCAATACATGTTTATAGAACCCGAATGTTCTACGATATATGTCTATGGATTACCATATGACTAATCACGTTTTTTGTACCCTCTGTTTTAAGGATATGTCGAACTTGAACAATCTCGATTGCACCGCTCTGGAAGTCTCCGGAAGAAATTACCCGAAGAAGGTTCAAGACGTGAAGTTCCATCTTATTACAAAGGGCATTAGAGCCACCATCGAGGCACTTACCAATAACAAACATGTCGACGAAGCTCAAAAAGCTACTGCAATGATCTTCATTCGAAGACAAATCCTGTTGGGGATTTGGCTCTCGAGATTCGGAGAGCGCTGCCTCTTCGATTTTTGAACAAGCAATCCTATTGGGGATCTGGCTCTCGAGATTTAGAGATCGATGCCTTTTCGATTTATGAGAAAGTAATCCTGGTAGGAGTCTGGCTCTCGAGATTCGGAGAGCGGTGCCTCTTCGATTTTTTAGAAAACAATCCTGTGAGAGTCTGGCTCTCGTGATTCGGAGAGCAGTGCCTACTTCGATTTTCGAGCAAGTAATCATGTGGGAGTGTTTTCTTGATATGAGTAAAGGTTAGGCATTTTTGCCAGTCTGCCTTGCCACGGAGCACGGAGGTTGACACACATAGGGACTTTCCAGTTATCAAGTAGTGGTGTTGTTCCTTTACCCTTTGTGGGGTAATGGTAGAGTAGCTGGACCTTCAAATTTATGTGTCTAAACTTTGTCTAAGTTCTTTGGCAAAGTTATCTGTGGTACCCGAGAAGCTAATGTTGCATGTGAGGATTGTCGACATATTTTACTCAGGAAAATCTGCTTCTCGAAATCCAAAGAGTGGTGCCTTTTCGATTTTTGAACAAACGACCCTACTGCCCTTTCTTTTATAAGGGCACCAATTATGTGCAAGAAGTACGTTCAGAGAGTTATTGCTTGTAGGAATTTTCCCCTTATTTTCGTACTTCGGAGATTTATTAGACCTCATTTCTCCTTCATCATTTCTGAAAATGTCTGGCCAATCCGACCGAGGTTTTGACTTGAACTTTGGTGAAAAGGTAGCCATGCCTCCTCAAGACAACATATGGCGCCCATCCTTCTTATCCCCTATTGGTCCTTTTATCGTTGGGGACTTTGTGATGAAGAATGATATGACTGTTGCGGTGGTGGCTAGGAACATTCTCATTCCCAAAGATAACAAACTACTTTCCAAATGGTCTGATGAGTTGGCTGTTAAGGATTCTCTGGCTCTCAGTATTCAGTGTGCAGGTTCTGTGTCTAATATGGCCCAACACTTATTTGCTTGAACCTGCCAAGTTGAATCATTGGTGGCTGAAGTGATAAGTCTCAAACAGGAGATTAAAGGGCTCAAGCATGAGAATAAACAGTTGCACAGGCTTGCACGTGACTATGCTACAAACATGAAGAGGAAGCTTGACCAGCTGCAGGAATCTAATGGTCAGATTTTACTTGATCATCAGAGGTTTGTGGGTTTGTTCCAAAGGCATTTGTTGCATTCATCTTCTAGGGCTGTATCGCGTAATGAAGCTCCAAATGATCAACCTTCGGTGCCTCCTCCTTCTGGGGTTTTGCCTAGTACTGAGGCTCTAAATGATCACCCTTCGGTGCCTCCTCTTTCTGGGGCTCTGCCGACTGCTGAGATTTCTCCTGAGCAACCTTTGTGAAGGCTCCCTCTTGTTTGTTTATTTTGATTCATGTATATGTATATATTTGTAACTTATCGGAGATATCAATAAATAAGCTTTGCTTCATTTCAACGTATTGTGTTAAATACATTAAAGCCTTCTTCACTAAGTTCTTTGAATTTTTTCTTTTGTTGAAGCTTTGTGAGTGAATCATGTAGGTTGAGGTAGTGCTCTCTTAATTTCCCAAGTGAGGAAAACTTCTCGATTAAAGACTTGAAAAATCCAAGTCACTGAGTGGTCGTGAAACTTCCGAGTATCAAGATGCAGTAGCATATGGTAGGAGTCCCCTAAGTCTCCGGTTAAGGGAGTTGACGAATGAGGTGTCTTGCTAGTAGCCAAGTTTCCAAAGTAACAAAACTTCATCGTTTTTTCTTTCTAAGTGGTAGCCCAAAACTTCTCATTCATATATATTTGTTATGAAAGTTGTTAGGCCCAAAGAAGAGGAGGCCTAGGCTTATTTTTTTTTTTATTTTTTTTTTCGAATTTCCGAAAAAAAATATATATATATAGTTTAAGCTTTATAGGTGAAACTTTGGTGTTGAAGCTTTGTAGGTGAAGATTTGAGGTTAAAGCTTTGTTGGGTACTATGAATTGATTTTACTTCACACTATCATGATCAAGTATGTGTGAAGCTTTTGGCATTTGTAGTTGAAGCTTTGTAGGTGAAGCTTTTGTGTTGAACCTTTGTAGGTGAAGCTTTTATGTTGAAGCTTTGTAGGTGAAGCTTTGGAGTTGAAGCTTTTGTAGGTGAAGCTTTGGAGTTGAAGCTTTGTAGGTGAAGCTTTGGTGTTGAAGCTTTGTAAGTGAAGCTTTTGTTGGCACCATAAATTGGTTTTGCTTCACACTGTCTTGATCAAGAATGTGTGAAGCTTTTGAGAATTGTGGTTGAACTCCTTTGATAAAGCTCTTGTTGGCACCATAAATTGGTTTTGCTTCACATTGTCTTGATTAAGAGTGTGTGAAGCTTTCGAGAATTGTAGTTGCCCTCCATTGATGAAGCTCTTGTTAACATCATAAATTGGTTTTGGTTCACACTATCTTGATCAACAGTGTGTGAAGCTTTTGAGAATTGTGGTTGCCCTCCATTGATGAAGCTCTTGTTGGCATCATAAATTGGTTTTGTTTCACACTATCTTGATCAAGAGTGCGTAAAGCTTTTGAGAATTGTGGTTGCCCTCCATTGATGAAGCTCTTGTTGGCATCATAAATTGGTTTTGTTTCACACTATCTTGATCAATAGTGCGTAAAGCTTTTGAGAATTGTGGTTGCCCTCCATTGATGAAGCTCTTGTTAGCATCATAAATTGGTTTTGCTTCACACTGCCTTGATCAAGAGTGTGAAGCTTTTGAGAATTGTGGTTGAACTCCTTTGATAAAGCTCTTGTTGGCACCATAAATTAGTTTTGCTTCACACTATCTTGATTAAGAGTGTGTGAAGCTTTTGAGAATTGTGGTTGAACTCCTTTGATAAAGCTCTTGTTGGCACCATAAATTAGTTTTGCTTCACACTATCTTGATTAAGAGTGTGTGAAGCTTTTGATAATTGTGGTTGCTCTCCATTGTTGAAGCTCTTGTTGGCATCATAAATTGGTTTTGCTTCACACTGTCTTGATCAAGAGTGTGTTAAGCTTTTGAGAGTTTGTAGTTGTCCTTCATTGATGAAGCATTGTTGAATTTCCTAATTTCCCTTTTCCGAGTTTTTTTTTTTTTTTTTGGGAAAACTGGAAATTTGAAAATGTAGAAGAGACAACATATACACGCCACACCTTGTACTAGTCGAAGGTTTGGATGAATCATATAAATTGAATTTGCTTCGAACAGTCTTGATGAAGAGTGTGTGAAGTTTTCTACAAGTTGTAGTGTTTGCATTGTTACAGAGAAAAAATGTCTGAAGTAGATGCAAGAGGGCTGAATAGCTTGATCTTCGTATACCATGCACTGAAGTTGTTGGTTTGCAATAAGACTTTATTGGTGACTATAACTCTTGTTGGGCATAAATGCTCCTCTAGTTGAGTTGTAAAACTTGAGGGTTTTTTATTAGGAAAACTAATGAAAATGATTTGAAAACTTTGAGTTTTAACAATAAGGACAAAATAAAGAGTAAAGTGAATAGTACCAGGTTTGATTTTTTAGTGTAAAAATGAGGTTTTTCGTTAAAGTGAACAATACCGCGGGCTTTTCGTTAAAACTCCCTTTTGATTATTTGTGAATGCTAGGAGTTCACATGTACAAGTTGTACCACTAGTCTTCTAGTTGGTGGAATGAATGGTGAGTTGCTTTCATCACCTGGTTGGTGACACGAAGATCAATTCCTTCTTCACCTAGTTGGTGATAAGAGTGGCAAGTTGCCAAATAATATTAGAGTACGGGTTGTACATTTCATTATCTGGTTGGTGGCATAAAGGCGAAACATAAGTTGATGTTGAACTTAGAGTAGAATATCCTGAACTTATTGTTGTCGAACTGTCGCCCGTTGTCAGTGACTATCTCATTGGGAATGCCAAATCTGCAAAGGATGTTCTTCCATACGAAATCTTCTATTTTGCCTTAGTAATGGTTGCCAAGGGTTCTACTTCGGCCCACTTTGTGAAGTAGTTAACTACAATGATTGCATAGCGAACCTTGCCCTTCTCTGCAGGCATTGGGCCAATTAAATCAAGTCCCTATTGGGCGAAGGGCCAAAGGCTGATTATAGGAGTGAGCGGCTTAAGAGGGGAGTGAGGAATAGTTGCATAGCATTGACACTTATCACATGAGCAAGATATTCTAAGAAGGCATCTTGGTGGAGTGTTGGCCAATGATATCCTTGGCAAAAAGCCTTTTGTGCTAGGGATCGAGATCCAACATGATCTCCGCAGACTCCTTCATGTATTTCCCGAAGGACAATTTTTGCATCTGCGGGCGTAAGGCATCTTAGGTATGGTAGGTTAAAACCCTGCTTGTAGAGTTGGTTATTAATGGTCAAGTAACGGGTAGCCTTGTATCGAATCTGCTTAGTTTGGACTTTATCATTTGGGAAGGTGCCATGAGCAAAGAATTTATAAATTGGGGTAATCCAACTATCCCCCAGTTTTAAGTTGCAGACTTCCACGGCCATGGTGTTTGGTGCTGCCAACAATTCGACCTAAATTTTTCTCCCAATTTTGTCTTCCACTGCTGAGGCGAGGCGAGCCAAAGCATCTGCATGACTATTTGCTGCTCGAGGAATTTGTGTGATCTGGTAGTGGAAATACTTGAGCAACAATTGTGTTTGTGCCAGATATGCTGCCATGGAGCTATCATTAGCATCAAAGTTGTTAGTGACCTGGTTAACCACCAATTGTGAGTCACTGAAGATATCAATTTGTTTAACCCCAAGATGTTTAGCCAAACGTAAGCCTGCTATGAGGGCTTCATATTCGGCCTCATTGTTTGATGCCTTGAATTTGAAACGAAAAGTATACTTCATCGCCACTTTGTCAAAGGTCGTAAAGCCTAGTCCTGCTCCATAACCATGTTGGTTGGACAAGCCATCAACATATAGACTCCATACTGGGGCTGTTAGTTCTATTTTCTAAGCTTCCGAGGATAATGAAACCATTTTTTTAGGCATAGAAACAATGTCAATAGGATATATGAAGTCGGTGATGAAGTCTGCCACTACTTGGCCCTTCTCAGCTGGCTTTGGTTGGTAGGAGATGTCAAACTCACCCAATGTTATCGCCCATTTGATCATTCGCCCTGAAGTGTCAGGATTTTGGAGTATTTGTCAAAGATGATGATTGGTAAGCACGATGATGGAATGTGCTTAGAAGTAAGGGCGAAGTTTTCGAGCAGACATGACCAATGCTAAAGTCATTTTCTCAATGTTGAAGTATCGTGTCTTCGCATCTTGTAAGGCCTTGCTAGCGTAGTAAACAAGCCGTTTGACATTACCATCATTTCGAATGAGAACCGAACTTACTGCTGAAGCCGATACCGATAAATAGATAATGAGAGTGTCACCAACCTCAGGTTTGGAGAGCAGAGGGGCTTTACTTATGTATTCCTTGAGGTTCTTGAATGCCTCGACGCATTCATCAGTCCATGTAATGTACTTTTTACCTCCCTTAAATGCTTTGAAGAAAGAAGCATATATGTCTATGGCCTTAGAAATGAACCTAGTTAAGGCTGCCACCTTGCCAGTAAGGCTCTGGATGTCTTTTAAAGTTACCGGTTCCTTCATGTCAAGGATTGCTTTGATCTTCTCGGGATTAGCCTTAATGCTTCATTGGCTTATCATGAAGCCTAAGAATTTGCCTGAGCCTACGCCGAAGGCACATTTGTTGGGGTTCAATCTCATTCAATACCTCTTTAGAATGGTGAAAGTTTCAGATAGGTTGGTGATGTGTTGGTCAGCATGTTTGTTATTAACTAGCATATCATCAACGTAAACTTCCATGCTCTTCCCAATCTGTTCGACGAACATTGAATTAACTAGTCTCTGATAAGTCACTTCTGCATTCTTTAGGCCTAAGGGCATGACTTTATAGCAATATAGTCCCCTATCAGTAGTGAAGGCTGTGTGTTCTTGGTCCGAAGGGTTCATGAGGATTTGGTTGTATCTTGAGTGAGCATCCATGAAGCTCAAGAGTTCACACCCTACCGTAGAGTCTATAAGTCTATCTATGAGAGGAAGAGGAAAGCTATCATTCCGGCATCATTTGTTTAAGTCGGTGTATTCGACACACATTCTCCACAAGACCTTTTAGAGTAGGAGACTTTCCTTGGTCGAATTCTTCTTAACAAGGACAACATTTGCTACCCACGTTGGATAATTAACTTCGCGGATGAAGCCTGTGCCTTCAAGTTTTTCAACTTCTGTCTGCATTGCCTCGTACCGTTCAGAATCATAAGATCTTTGCTTGTCTCAGTGGCTTGGTCTTAGGGTCAATACTTAAGCTATGACAGATGATATCGGAGAGAGATGCTTAGCATGTCCTCGTATGGCCAAGCGAAGACCTTAGCGTTCTCTTGCAAAAAATAAATCAATACCAACCGAATAGGTGGTGACAAGGTGGTGCTAATCTTCACCATGCGATCCGGATAATCTTTTGAGATAGAGACCTTTTCTAACTTTTCAGCAGGTTGTGCTTGCTGGGTGAAAGAGTCATCTTCAGGATTGTCGGGTTGACTGTTGCCACCATGAAGATCCAAGTTGGCTTCATCTAGGCTGGTCTTTATGACTTGGTCATGTATAGAAAGGGTTTCCTTGGGTACATACAGATGTTGTTACTTAACCGAAGTGTTGTAACAGGATCGTGCACTAAGTTGTTCTCATCTGATGTAACCATTGCCATAGAGGGTTGGAAATTTCATCAACAACATATGTATGGATACCATGGCATTAAGATCATTGATGCCTGTGCGTCTGAAGATGACATTGTATGCCATTAGGCAATCAACCACCAGAAAGTTAATGGTAATGGTAGTTGTGTAAGGGTCTGTACCAATAATGAAAGGTAAGTGTATGCTCCCTCAAGGTTGCAAGATATCATCGGAGAAGCTTATCAGAGGAGAAATCAATCGATCGAGCAAGTGTTCAACTACATTAAGTGCCCTGAAAGCTTCAGCAAACATGATATTGACCAAAGCCCCCATGTCTACCAAGATTTGTCGTACTTCAAAGTTGGCTATGTGAGCTTCCACGATCAGTGGGTCGTTGTGAGGGTAGATGATACCTCTTTCTTCCTCAGGGTTGAAACATATTGGATCCCAGTTAGGCTTTCGATACTTGCCTTCCTTGATGTCTTCCACGTGAAACACTTGGTGGCTAGGCCTTAAAGCTCTTTCACTAATTTTCATGGCCCTGTTGGAAGATTTAGATATGGGTGTGCCGCCACTTATGGAATATATCACATTCACCTGGCATTGGTTACGGTTACCCTTTGGAGGGTGAATGAGGAATTGATCAATTTTTCCTTCACATGCCAAAGCTTCAATATGATCACGAAAGGTGATACACTTCTCGCCGTCATGGTCGTTATGCTCGTGGTAGCAGCAAAACGTGCCCGTGTTCTTTGTGGGCTTGTAATTCTGGTGCCTCAGCTTTGGCTTCGATATCAGGTGTTATGCTAGGGTAAATGGCCACGCTTATGCCATTCAAAGATGTGTATGCCTCAAACCTCGGGGTAGGGCTTATCCTGACACGTGCTTGACCCACTGTGTTGACTGCCTGGGCTCGGGGATTATCGTGGCAATACCCTTGGTTATCGCGGTAGTGCCCCTTACTCCTTTAACTAAAATGAGACTGGTGAGGATGGAAATCTTACCTTTTGCCCTGAGATTGATATGTCTTTTGACTTGGCAAAGTATTAAGTAAGGCAGGGGGAGGCATCGCTGCCGTTTGGATGGTTAAGGTCTTCTCATTTGGTTGGATCTAGCTTCCACTCTCTCCTTGCTGATAAGGGGTGGAAGTGGGGGTTTCCCTTAATATGTCTTTGCTTCAGCGGAGGCGTGGTTGTAAGCTTATGCTATTACCTCAGAGTAAGTCTTCCAAGTGTTGGCATTAATCACGTAGGCCTGCCATGAAGGCCTTGAGGGCGGTCTTATCATCTGCCTCAGCGCAATAAGAATACTCATGGTTGAAGCGACCGGCATACTCTTGTAGTGACTTGTCCGGCTTCTGGAGAATAGTGTACAAGTCATCTGTAAAATGCAAGCAATCGGTCTGAAAGATGTGTTGAGAGACAAACAGTTTCCTCAGTTCCTAAAATGAGTCTACTGTCTCAGGTGGAAGACGGCAATACCAGTTTAGAGTTCCGCCAGAGAGGGTGGAGGGGAAGAGAAGACATCGCTCTTCGTCAGTGTGCATCCAATATGCCATGGTGGACTCAAAGAGGTTAAGGTGTTTAATCGGGTCCTCTTTTTCAATATAGAGATGTAAACCAAGCTTTTATTTTGTCTGCTTGAAGGAGGGTGTCGAGAATCCTCCTTGTGAGAGGGCCAGGCCTGGGTTGGTTCCACTCAGGTATCTCGCCCTAACGTCTAGCATTCAACTTGTTTACTTCCTCAATGAGCTGTAAGACAAAGGGGTCCTGAGTAGAGTCATGTACCACTAGAATTTTCTTCCGTAAGTCTTCATCGCCTCTTGGAAGTAAGAAAGTTTGAGCAAGAGCGTGTGATTTTTCCTTGGACTCGTCGTACTGACTTCTAGGGTAAGTCTGTCAGAATACCTCCGAGTTCTTTATACCTTCATTTTCCTCTAGGACCTGTCGTTCCTTCCCTAGATGGGCAGCTAACCTGGGTCGTGGGAGGGGGTCGAGTCTCTCAAGAGCCCCTGGGTCATTGATCTTCGAGCTTATGTGGAGGGGATTCTCTCGACGTTACTTTAGGAAGTCGCGGCAGTCATGATAAATGATTTTCGATCCTTCCAACCCATCTGGAATGAGGCGTCTTCCTCCATTTCTCCTGTTTTGAGTTGAAGCAGTTGGGTTGAGAGAAATCTCATGTTAATCAATGTTTTGATGATTAGCTCGCTCCTCATCAAGGATACCCATGTCGAAAGAATTTGACCCTACGTGTTGGGGGGCACCCAGATGATGGTTGATATCCACAGGGGTAACGAGCTCATGTGTTTGAGTATGCCTAGTTTCATGTAGCGTTTCTAAAAACTTCTCATACTGCTTCATTGTTATGTTGTTGTTCTGAGCTTCTAACTCATCGACTTTAGCTTAAAGAGCAATGTTTTTTCCTTCCTTCTTCCGTTGCTTTGCACTAGATGCAAGAGGGGTGTCATTCTGAGTGTTGTGGATTCCTTCACTCCCTATGTTGGAGAGGGATGCCTAGTCAAAAGAGAGTGTACGAATGGTGGAAACCAGCTTGACATAGCTGAAGAGAGTGGGAATAAGTGTCATTCCCATAGACGGCGCCAAATGTTGATGCACAAAATCAGTGAGGACTTTGGTACAACAAAAAGTGTTAAGTTTGTGACCTTCGCTAGATTGCTCCAGTCACTAATATGGATAAGTATGTAAATAGATAGAGACAGGGAAGTAAACATAAGATGTACATGGTTCACCCAGATTGGCTACATCCACGGAGTAGAGGAGTTCTCATTAATTGTGAAGGGTTCACACAAGTACATAGGTTTAAGCTCTCCTTTAGTGAGTACTAGTGAATAATTTAGTACAAATGACATTATGAGAGTTTCTAACTTTATTCTAACATTGACACGTGTCGTGTTGTGATTGGCTTCTAATGTCAACATGTGTCGCGCTGTGATTGGCCTTTTGGTTGGAGGGAAACTCTTTTAGGTCCTTGACGGTATAACGTTGACCGATGATCGGTAGTTTCGGGATTGGTCAAGTATAGTACAAACATTGCTCCCCTAAGTTCTCGAGTGAGGGAAGCTCCTCGGTTGGGGACTTTCAAGATCTAAGCCGCTGAGTAATCACGAAACCTCTAAGTACCGAAGTGTGGTATCGTTTTCACTTACCTTATCTGTCTCATGGGTAGATATGGCATCTTCTCTGGAAGTACTTTTCCTCCATTTATAGGTGGTATCTTTAACCGGTGGAGATGCACAAGGTAATGTATCAATTTCATTTGAAGCTTACTTGTAGTTTCAGGCTTGGTTAAGTACGATACAAACCATGTAGTAGGAGTCCCCCAAGTCGCCGAGCTAGGAGATATGCCGAAAGAGGTGACAGACAAGGTAAGCAATCAATCCCAGATCCAAAGTTTGATTTTGAGTTCCGGCTGATTGTTCTCATTCTCCCTATCTTGCAGGCAACAAGAAGGATAAAGAGAAAAAAAAAGAATAGATGATATGAGATACTTTTTCTTTTGAAGAAGTAACTTTCCACAGGCTTATTCTTGAACTGGGCTTAAGGGTTAGTTTCCTCTAAAGTATAAGGCCGACTCAAGAATTTGAGGGTCAAAACAAGTCCATCAAATCTAGAGTACGTTCGACCCTGATGATATGGGATACTTTTGTTGTTGATAATTTAGTGGATGTGGCATGGCGAGACTGTGCTCTTTGGCGACAGTGTCAGCGAAAGGTTGTTGAAGCTTCTCGAGCTATTCAGATAGGGCAACGATGTCGAGCTTAGATTTGACTTAGACTCCTCTGTCTAGATTATGTGGTTCTGCAGGGAGGGCATCGTGCTATAGTGATATGTTCTAGCTTATCGTTGAACGTTCTGCTTCAATCTTTTGCATCGCAGAAGTGGTGCACAACCTTTGCCTTTGAATGGTCCTTCAGAGTACTACTTTTTAGCGACTCATCTACGCTTGCCAGCTTCAGTGTAAAGAGCCAATATTGTATCAATTGTTCTGAGGTATTTGGCTAAAGAATTCGCGACCTTGACAATAGTTAAAGATGAGTACTCGAAAGCAATGCTAGGTGAGCAACCGGGCAAAGGTTCCGGGCAATCAGTTCTAGATCAGAAGTTTGATTTCAGGTTCCGAATGATTGCTTTCTTTCTCCTTGTCTTGCAGGTAAGAGCAAGGGCAAATCAAAAGACAGGGAAAAAGCATGATATGGGATACTCTTGCTTTTAACCCTGATGATATAAGATACTCTTGCTCTGGTGTGGCTTGTTTGCAGAGGTATTATCGGGGGGAAAAGAAGCAAAGTATTTCGAGAGACTCTGTTGAGAGTGTCCTCTCGGATGTAAAGAAAAGTTGAGCATTTTTTTTTATTTGCAGGTCTGCCTAGCTATGGATCATGGAGGTCGACATATATAGGAATTGTCCCAACAACGAGTAGTAACGTTGTTCCTTTACCCTTTTCAGTCATAGCAATGTAGTGGGACCTGCAAGATTCACGTGTTTTAACATTGTCAGAACACTTTAAAAAAATGGTCTGTGGTATTTGGAAAGCTGATGTTGCGTGTGAAGATTGCAGACAAATTTTATCCAAGGAAATCTGGTTCTCGAAGTTTAAAGAATGGTGCCTCTTCGGTTTTCGAACAAGCAAACCTGTTTGGGATCTCGATTCAGATAGCGTTACCTCTTCGATTTTTGAACAAGCAATCCTATCAGGGATATGGCTCTCGAGATTTAGAAAGTGGTACCGCTTCGATTTTTTAGAAAGCAATCCTGTTGTAAGTCTGGCTTTCGAGATTCGGATAGTGGTGCTTTTTCGTTTTTTGAGAAAGTAATCCTAGTGGGAATCTGGCTCTCGAGATTCGGAGAGCGGTACCTTTTTTATTTTTGAGAAAGCAATCTTGGTAGGAGTCTGGCTCTCGAGATTCGAAGAGCATTGCCTCTTCGATTTTTTAGAAAACAATCCTGGTGGGAATCTGGCTCTCGTGATTCGGAGAGCGGTGGCTCTTCAATTTTTGAGCAAGTGATCCTGTTGGGAGTGTTTTCTCGATATGAGTAAAGGTTGGGCATTTTTGCCAGTCTGCCTTGCCACGAAGCACGGAGGTTGACACACATAGGGATTTTCCAAGTAATCCTGTTGCGTGTGAAGATTGCAGACAAAATTTATCCAAGGAAATCTGGCTCTCGAAGTTCGGAGAGCGGTGCCTCGTCGGTTTTTTAACAAGTAATCCAGTTGAGGATCTGGCTCTCTAGATTCAGAGAGTGTTGCCTCTTCGATTTTTAAACAAGCAATCGTATTGGGGATCTGGCTCTTGAGATATAAAGAGCGGTACCTCTTCGAGTTTTTAGAAAAGAATCCTGTTGTGAGTCTGGCTTTTGAGATTTGGATAGGGTTACCACTTCGATTTTCGAGAAAGTAATCTTGGTGAGAATCTAGCTGTCGAGATTCAAAGAGCGGTGCCTCTTCAATTTTTTAGAAAGCAATCCTAATGGCAATCTGGCTTTTGAGATTCGGATAGCGGAGCCTCTTCGATTTTTGAGAAAACAATCCTAGTGGGAGTCTAGTTCTCGTGATTTGGAAAGCGGTGCCTCTTCAATTTTTAAGTAAGTAATCCTGTTGGGAGTGTTTTCTTGATGTAAGTAAACGTTGGGCATTTTTGCCAGCCTTCCTTGCTACGGAGCACAGAGGTTGACACACATAGGGACTTTCCAATTATCAAGCAGTGGTGCCGTTCCTTTACCCTTGTGGGTAATGGTAGGGTAGCTGGACCTTCAAAATTTATGTGTCTAAACTTTGTCAGAGATCTTTGGCAAAGTTATATGTGGTACCCAAGGAGCTGAGTTGCGTGTGGGGATTATCGACATATTTTACTTAGGAAAATCTGCTTCTCGAAATTCGGAGAGTGGTGCCTCTTCCATTTTTGAACAAACGGCCCTACTGCCCTTTCTTTTATAGGGGCACCAATTGTGTGCAAGAAGTACGTTCAAAGAGTTATTGCTTGTAAGAATTTCCCCTTATTTTCGTACTTCAGAGATTTATTAGACCTCATTTCTCCTTCATCATTTATGAAAATGTCTAGCCTATCTGATCGTCATTTTGACTTGAACTTTGGAGAAGAGGCAGCCATGCCTTCTCAAGACAACATATGGCGCACATCCTTCTTATCCCCTACTAGTCCTCTTACCGTTGAGGACTCTGTGATGAAGAATGATATGACCGCTGCGGTGGTGGCCAGAAACCTTCTCACTCCCAAAGATAACAGACTACTTTCCAAACGGTCTGATGAGTTGGCTGTTAAGAATTCTCTCGCTCTCAGTGTTCAGTGTGCAGGTTCTGTGTCTAATTTGGCTGAACGCTTATTTGCTCAAACCCTCCAAGTTGAATCATTGGCGGTTGAAGTAATAAGTCTCAAATAGAAGATTAGAGGGCTCAAGCATAAGAATAAACAATTGCACAGGCTCGCACATGACTATGCTACAAACATGAAGAGGAAGCTTGACCAGCTGCAGGAATCTGATGGTCAGATTTTACTTAATCATCAGAGGTTTATGGGTTTATTCGAAAGGCATTTGTTGCCTTCGTCTTCTGGGGCTGTACCGCGTAATGAAGCCCCAAATGATCAACCTTAGGTGCCTCCTCCTTCTGAGGTTCTGCCCAGTACTGAGGCTCCAAATGATCACCCTCAGGTACCTCCTATTTCTGAGGCTCTACCAACTACTGAGACTTCTCCTGAGCAACCTTTGTGAAGGCTCCCTCTTGTTTGTTTATTTTGATTCATGTGTATGTACATATTTGTAACTTATCGGAGATATCAATAAATAAGCTTTGCTTCATTTCAACATATTGTGTTAAATACACCAAAGCCTTTTTCACCTTCTGGCTTGCTCTGGCCGACCTTTTCAATCACTAGAAAGACATTTACTTGCCTGAAGCAAGACACGACTAGCAGCATCTTCGCTTCGAAGACTTTAAGTACATTAATGAATACAACTCTGAAGTTCTATAAAGTGGAACTAACTGAATCAGATCTCCTAGGGAACACCTATTTGACCTTCCATGCCACCAATATTTTCTTGCATCAACTATATAAGGCACAAAATTTCACCAAATTTTTGGATTTGATCTCTATTTTACTTCACGCTGAAAAGCTGAATTAGCTTTTGATGAAGAATCATCAAGCTCGATCGACTAGCTCAAACGTCGCGCTGGAAGCTTATGAGACCAATTCTAGCAACCACAAATGAAGAAAAAGTTCTTGTGGCCATGGTAATGGGTGTCAGGCCTAACCACAGGCTCAAGGTCAACAAAGCGCTGGCCCCAAGGGAGGAAATGTGACCCAGAAATGCCCACCCCTTACCCCTAAGGCCCCGAACTTTAAGAACAAGGGAAAAACTCATGTTTAATCGACTTCCACTGAAATGGATGTGCTATCACTATGGATCAAATAATCATTGGTCACGCGTATGCCGAGCTAACCCAAAGTTTATTGCTAAGTATCATTTCTGTCGTGAGTCTAACTTTGCACATGTGAAACATCCAGAAGATGCGTGTACATCAATGGAGATATCGGATTTTCAGAAGGTGTCAGCTTCTATGGACGAATAAATTAGACATGTTTTTAGGATGTTTTCCCCTAGTGGTCGGCCCCTTCCCCCCCTTATTTTTCTAGGTTTATGGTTTAATTTTGAACAATTTTTCTAAGTCTTTGGAATAATTTGTTTGGTTTTGGTTTGCTTTGAATTATGAATTGTTATTTGATGGATATTATTTCTCAAATTGCTCAATTGAATTAATTGAATTATATTTATGCATGTGACCAATTCAATCAATTTATTTCTAGGTATGTCTAGTAAAGAAGTTAATTGTCTGACTGATAGTGCTACCATGCACACCATATTGCGTAAGCGACATTATTTTACTAACTTAATACCCAAGAAAGCACTTCTGACAATTTTCTCAGGCCCATACAACCTGATTGAAGGATACGGAAAGGCCCGTATCATGTTGTCCAATGGTATTGTCTTAACCATTAAAAAGGTACTCTATTCTCCACATTCTGGAAAAACGTTGCTGAGTTTTAGAGATATTCGATATAATTAATATCATATTGAAACCACTAAAGATAATGGTTCTAAATTTCTTTGTATCACTTCGTACGAATATGGCCAGAAGTGTATTCACGAGAAGTTGGAACGTCTCCTGAATGGAAGTTGGAACAACCATTTGCAATATAGAAGCCCACCATGTGGCCGGCCCTATGCATGAGTTCTAGAACACTTTGTTGATTTGGCATGATCGTTTAGGACATCCTGGACATGACATTATGCGATGTATCCTTAAATCATCACATGAGCATTGGTTAGCTCACTATATTGAGTTCCCACCATGCAAAGCGTGTTCTTTGGGGAAGTTGAATACTCAACCCTCAATTACAAAGATCATTCACAACCCCTCTAAGTTTCTTCAAAGGATTCAAGAGGATATTTGTGGACCTATCCAACCAACATGCGGACCATTTAGATACTTTATGGTGTTGGTTGATGCATTGACACAATGGTCACATGTTTGCCTATTGTCCACACACAACGCTACATTTGTGAAACTCCTAGTACAAATCATTAAACTAAGGGCTCACCACCTGATTATCCGATTAAGTCGATTCGACTAGATAAGGCTAGAGAGTTTACGTCAGAGACTTTTTACGATTATTGCATGTCAGTAGGGATTGATGTAGAACATCTCGTACCCTATGTTCATACCCAAAACAGCCTGACAAAAGCTTTAATAAAGCACCTTTAATTGATAACTCGAACTTTGGTTATGATAACCAAAATGACGGTATCTTCCTGGGGCTTTGCAATATTACACGCAGCTATGTTGGTCCGCTTAAGGCCCACCGCTACCCACTCTCATTCACCGTTACAGTTGGTTACTAGATACGAGCCTGACGTCTCACATTTATGGGTGTTTGGGTTCACCATTTATGTGCCAATAGCGCCGCCATTACGTACCAGAATGGATCTTCAGAGAAAAATGAGAATTTATGTTGATTATGATTCGCCATCAATTGTTCGCTATTTAGAACCCTTGACAGAAGATCTCTTTACCGCACATTTTGTGAATTGTCACTATGATAAGACAGTTTTCTCGTTGTTAGAGGGATATAAGCATGCTAACGTTCCTGGAGAACGCCACGAATTGTCATGGTATGCTCCCACTATGTCTCATTTAGATCCCCGTACTACCTAATCTGAAACTAAGGTGCCACGAATTGTAGATCTTCATAGCATTGCTCAGAGCATGACAGATGCTTTTAATGATCTAGCTGAGGTGACCAGATCACATATACCCGCTACAAACACACCTATAAGGATAGATGTACCTCGCGTATGTCAACAACCTGCATGGGAAGGCTAGACCATCCCCGAAGGTGAAGAGGCCGTACCTTCTAAGCAGCATGGTACATTAACGGCTAGCCAATCATCTACTCCGACCCTGAAACATGGCAGACCCCTTGGTTCAAATGAGTCACAACCCTGGAAGAGGAAAACAGCACCAAGTAGTAACCCTAGTTTGAATCCGACCATCGCTCACTCATATGTTCCAACGCATGAGGTTATTCTAGATTACGACGATGTCTTAAATGAGACAACCTGACCTCTCAGGAATCGTGAGATTTCGGTCCACTACGCAATATTGGATGAGGTTTGGAATCGGAATGAGATGATCATCAATGATGCATTTACATACACAGTAGCTACTGACATCATGCTTAGCGATAACGTTGAACCCTATTTCGTTGTTGAATGCCAACGTAAAACAGATTGGTCAAACTAGAAACAAGCAATCTAGGTCAAACTCGATTTGCTTGCAAAACATAAAGTGTTTGGACCTATTGTTCCTACACCACCACATTTGAAACCAGTGGGCTACAAGTGGGTTTTCGTGAGGAAGTGTAATGAAAAGAATGAAATAGTGCGATACAAAGCACGCCTAGTAACGCAAGGCTTCTCTCAGCGCCTTGGGATTGATTACAGAAATATATATGAACATTCCAGAAGAACTTCCATTGACTGGTTCAAATAGTTCTAGACCATGAAACACTCTCTCAATTAGGTTGAAGAGGCCACTTTACAGATTGAAATAATCCGGGCGGATATGGTACCATTTAAGTGAATATTTGACAACTCAGGGTTATGTGAACAACGAATTATCCCCATGCGTGTTCATAAAGAAGTCACATTCAATCATTGCAGTTTATGTCGATGACATGAACCTCATTAGAACTCTCGCAGAGCTTGAGGAAATTGCTACACACTTGAAATTAGAATTTGAAATGAAAGATCTTGGGAAAACTCGATATTGCCTCAGTCTGGAGATTGAACACTGTTCTGATGGAATCCTAGTACACTAATCGAACTACACCCAAAAGGTGTTGCGACATTTTATTAAGGATAAAGCGAAGCCTTTGAGTATACCTATAGTCATTCGGACTCTAGATGCTAAATGAGATCCCTTCCGTCCAAAGGAAGATAAGGAAGAGATTTTGGAACCCGAAGTTCCATACCTAAGTGCAATTGGGGCTTTATTATACTTGGCTCAATGCACTAGACCCCACATCTCCTTCGTTGTTAATCGTTTGGCAAGATATAGAAATGCGCCCACATGCAAGCACTGGAATAGTATTAAAGACATTTTCGATACCTCAAGGGTACGACGGATTTGGGCGTGTTCTATACCCACAAATCTTCGGGTGTTGCCGCCCCCTATGGTTCTCAGATTAATTATCACTTTGTTGGTTACACAGATGCTGGATATCTGTTTGACCCACATAGGGACACTCTTAAATGGGTTATTTCTTTACCGTTTGAGACACCTGTAATTCCCTGGAATATTTAAAATATATGATTATGTGGAATATTTTTTCGGAATGTGAAATGAAGAAAATGCCCTAGGGGGCTAAACATAATTTTACGAGGACTTATTTTATCCTCATATATATTTTGTCATGTTTCTTGACATATTTGGATAGAGTCCGATCCTACAAGCGCGTAGGCGAAAACCATTCGTGAAACGGAGTTATAATGAAGAAGTTATTAACGATTGAAGTTTAGGGTAAAATAATCTTTTTCTCCATTAATTTGGAGAACTCCAGATTTTTTTAGAGCAAAGAGTGTGCCACATGGAGGGTCGTGAGAGGGGGTGAAACATGGGATCAATCAGATGGAAAAGGGAGAATGGAAAAGATACAAGGTAAGAGGGGAGAAAGGGGGAAAACAGGTATGTTGACCCATGCGACCCAAACCAGCAGGAGCTATGAAATCCGGTGGTCTCCCAGCCAATTTCTGGTGAGTTGCAGCCACCCACCACCTGGAACCAACTCAACATCATCTCCTCTTCCTATTACACCCCAAAAATCAAGAGATTTAGCTTTGAAATTAGGAAAACGGCATCAGTGGGTGCAGCGGTTCTTGCCCAAGATCCACAAATTTTGAAATGATTTCATCCAATTACTACCACCATTCAACTTCCCTTGAGCCCTTGAACAAAACCCAAGCATTGGTTGGGACGTCGGAGCGGCTTTGGAGTCAAATCAAGAACATTCAATTTCAGGGTTTCCGACAGGTCGAGGCCGATTTGAGGTGTTTTCCGGCTGAACTGGACTTTGGCCCAGGTATGAATGTTGTTCCACTCATTGACCTCTACAACCTTGTGAAATTTAGTAAATTTTAGAGTTCGTCGGGATTTGAAGTTTCCGTTGGCAAGAAACCACCACGCACGACGGTGTGTGGCCAGAAGGCCAATGCTTCCTTTTTAAACTAATTTTGATATTCTGAATCCATATTTGGAATGCATTTGGTGTGATTCACTTGTTTAAACCTAGTTAGTGATTGTTAGTCACTTGAATGATTTTCGGAAATAAGTTAGAAATTGAATTTGTGAACTATGAATGGCTTAATCCCTTCGTAGGTTAGATGCAGCCATAATAAAATAACTGAGATTAATCTGTTCTTGGAAATTGTCTAGGAAAAGGAATTTGGTGATTATCCTCCGAAATAATTTTTGGGCCTATCTTAGTATTTGCTTCCAAATATTAAATTTTGGGATGTTACAACACCGTTATATCTTGGAGGTCTACCAAGCAAACCCTAGTTGCGACTTCTTCGAACCATGTTGAGATTTTAGCCCTGCATGAAGCATCGAGTGAGTGTTTTTAGCTAAGAGTAGTTATGGAACATATTCGAAGCATTAGTGGTCTTACTTCCGTCGTTGACTTTCCTACGACGATCTTTGAAGACAATGCAGCACGTAGTGAGTAGTTAAAGAAAGAATACATCAAGGGAGACAACACCAAGCACATAACGCTAAAATTCTTTTACTCTCTCCAGCATCAATAGCATTAAAACATTGAAGTCAAACAAATTTGTGCCCATGACAACTTGGCCAATCTCTTCACCAAGTCATTCCCCAAGTCTACTTTTCAGAAACTCGTCCAAGGAATCAATATGCATAAATTATCTGAGTTGAATCGCTTGTAGTTCTCTTATTTAGAAGTTATGTCTAACTCGGGGGAGTATCATGAAGCATACTCACTTGATCTTAATGTACTCTTTTTCCTACAATTAGGAGCATTTTTCCCACTAGGCTTTTGCTACCTAACGAGGTTTTGATGAGGCACTCATCCTAGGATGATCATACTCTGTTGAGTTTACTACTTTGTCATGTTTGACGTTTGTTTGACATTATGCATACTTCTCACTTTTCTCCTTAGTCAATAGGTTTTCCCCATGCCTTGGGTCTTACCATAGCGAGGTGTTGTGAGTTTTACTACCCATGCATACTTTCTTTTAAATTTGAGACTCACATGCACCCGTTATGCCAACGACTTCATCAATTATTCTACCTCATTTGCTGAAGATCTAATGCAATGGTTTGTTTGAGTATTTACACACTCAAGGGGGAGTGTTGCAGTCCTATTAGATTAGAAATGTGATTGTGTAAATCCTAGAAGATATAGGAATATCTCTTATATTCTTATTAGGAGTTGATTACTATAAATAAAGGCATAATAAGGTGATACAACACACACCTCACAATTAAATCTCTCTCTTCTCTCTTGCTACCGCCAGCCCCCTCCCTCTCTATTCCCTTAGAATAGCTCAGTCAAATAGGCCTACAACAAAAATGTGTTTTTTTCTTAACTTTTTGTTTTTTTTTTTTTTTGGCATTTTTCCTATCTCAGATGTGTGTCTCTATACATGCACTGATGGTTGCAACATGTTACGACAATGTATTAAGCTTTGGTATATTCTTAACTGATGTACCCAATTTTGTTTTCATTGATTATTATAAAAATTAGGGACAATTACAGCCATATATCAAATTTTAAGAAATTTAACTTGCAGGTTCAAGTTTTTTCACGACTTAAGACAATTTATTTAAACATTTGAAAATGCTATATATAATTAAATGGTATTCATGGGTATATAATTTGCTTGCTTTTTTATTTACGGGAAACGACATTTATTTGTGGTTCTCGTTTGTTAGGTTATTTTTCTGCAGTTAGATCTATCTTTTCTCTAAATTTGGTTTTTTCTTTTGCATCTAGGTTAACTATGTTGTATTTCATATGATTTTATATATTTGTTTTCCTGTCCTTTCAAAGCGTGTTTTTTACTGATATTTTTTTGCTTTTGTTACAGATTGTTGGTTGTGCATGCCTGTATACGTATGGTGATGGTCGCAGGATGTTACGACATTGTATTTACTTTGGGTTTGTTATTAGCTGATATTACAGATTGGGTTGACTGATTATTACTAAAATTATTACAGTGGTATATCGAATTTTAACAATTTTAACTTACAAGCGCTCAACTGTAAAGTTCTTGTGAATGACAATGAGTATTAGTTAATATTACTTGAATAACAGTTAGCTTGGTTTTCAAGATAACTGTGATGCAGATAATATAGTTGGTCTCAACTTCGTAAGGGTTATGGAGTCTTATTTCATGCAGCTAACTTAAAGCAATCATGATAAGGATTGAATGCAAAGATGTTTAATCATGATAGGACTCATTCATTATTAAGGCGATAAGGATACACAACTGTTAATAGGCTGGTTGTGTAACCCTAGTAATATATATATGAAGTTACAGTCCCTGCTCCCATACGGAAAAACCCTAGAGATACTAGAACCTATTCATACAGTAAGGGAGCTATTGAGTGGTGGGAGTAGAAGACTGACTTGCGTTGCAAATATGGCATCAAACACAAGTAGGTGTTTTTGTACTTAGTTTCTGATATACTTTATGTTATGCATGATGTAAATGTATCGTAACCCTAGTGCCCAGTTGTTGTGGTTGTAGTTTATAGGTTTCATAGAACTGCTTGCATGTGGTATCAGAGCCACTCAACATAGCTAGGGTTCATTCTAAATCTTACACTAATGATTATTATGTTTAAGATCTTGGTAGTTCCGCTGCAAACTTTTCGTCATATCTGATAGAGTTTTCCTTATTAATGTTGATGCATGCTTACATTCATTAAAACCGGTATATATATATATATATATCATAAGGTTCATGTTATCATAATGATAATGTATGAACAACTAAAACAAGAAAACAATACCTATTCTGCTCAAAAGTGTTTAGATCATTGTTTTGACTTGTGAATCAAACATATTGATGAGGTGACTCATTTAAAAGCATTTGAATGATAATCTGCTCAAAAGTGTTTATTATTCAGTTTGTTTAAATGATTCAATGTGTAGTGGAACATGAGATTGACAAGATTACTTTATTCATCTGCTCAAAAGTGTTGAAAACATGTAAATTTACCTTGTATCTTATTATCCAGCTATGCAAAATTAATATGAACAGCATCTGTCCAAAGATGTTGCTGTGTTCATATGCTTGTTGAGGGAAAACATTATGTGAAAGTTTTCCTTATTAAATGATAAGGTGCAGATTGAATATATTGACATCAAAGAAATTTTGTATTTTGTAGCTCCACATATGACCTCCCTTAACTTCAACAACATTGAAACCCTTACTGGTTCCAACTTCAAGAAATGGAAGGAGGATGTACTGATAGTTTTGGGACTAATGGACCTTGACTTAGCATTGAGAGAAGACAAACCTGCAGCCTTGACAGGTGAGAGCACGGCTGATCAGAAAGCGAAATTTGAAAAATGGGATAGAGCAAACAGAATGTCACTAATGATCATGACAAAAGCCATGGCACAACCTGTCAAGGGAGGGATTCCAAAGCTTGACAATGCCAAGGAATTCTTAGCTGCTGTTGGAGAAAAATTCAAAGAATCTGAAAAGGCAGAGACAGGTACATTCCTCACTCAGCTTACCTCCCTGAAGTTTGATGGAACAGGGAGTGTGAGGATTCTTGGTACATATGGCTTTAAACTCACTACCTGCTAAGTATGGTCAGCTGAAGGTCTCATACAACACACAGAAAGACAAATGGGGTATAAATGAACTGATCTTAATGTGTGTGCAAGAGGAGGAACGGCTTAGGGCTGACAAAACTAGTGAAGTGAACCTGGTGCAAATGGAGAAAGGGTCCAAGTCATTCAATGCTGGTTTAACTTTTACTGCTGGTAAGAAGAAGAAGAATGTAATTTCTTCTTCTTTTAAAAATGCTAACACTTCTAAAGGATCTGTCAAACTTAAACCAGTGAACACTGAGATAGAAAAGGAAAAGGAATGCTATTTTTGTAAAGAAACAGGTCATTTAAGGAGGAATTGCGTCGGTTTCAAAAATTGGCTTACAAAGAAAGGTAAAAACAATAAATGTTTTTGTCTGTGTAGAGTCTAATTTAATTTTTATTCCTCCTCAAAGTTGGTGGTATGACACTGGATGTTCAATTCACATAACTAATTCTTTGCAGGGCTTCTCAAAAACAAAGGAAGTAAACAATGAAGTCTACAATGTTTATGTTGGGAATGGGAGCAAGGTTGCTGTCGAGTCCATTGGTAGTGTCAAATTAGTCATGTCATCTGGTTTTATTTTGGAGTTATGTCCAGTGCTTTATGTACCTTCAATGAGAAGGAGTCTAATTTCTGCGTCCAAATTAGTTAAGTTAGGTATTTCTTTTGTTGGGGACAATGAAAATGTAAGGTTTTTCGAATCAAATAATATGAATTCCTTGCTTGGTGTTGCTCATTTACAAACTGATATGTGGCAAATGGAATGTTCATATGTGCATGAGTGTTTTAATGTTCAAAGTGTTGGTTCTAAAAGGTTGCTCACTTCTGAAAAATCCTCTATGCTTTGGCACAAGAGGTTGAGGCACATTTCGAAGGAAAGAATCATCACTTTGAGCAAACAAAACTTGTTGCCCCAATTAAATGTTGACGATTTCAAAATCTGCACAGATTGTTTTAAAGGGAAACTTACTAACACAAGGAAAATAGGTTCAACACGAAGTCAACACTTACTTGAAATCATACACACTGACATTTATGGACCTTTTCCAAACAAAACTATATGTGGAAAGACATATTTCATCACTTTCATTGATGACTTTCACGCTTTGCTTTTGTTTATTTGATTTCTGAAAAATCTGAAGCGTTGGATTGTTTTAAAATCTTTAAGTTAGAGGTTGAAAAACAATTGGAAAAACACATTAAAATAGTAAGGTTCGATAGAGGTGGTGAGTATTTTGGCAGGTACACTGAAACTGGATAGCACAAAGGACCCTTTGCTATATACCTTCAAGACAATGGCATAGTTGCTCAATACACAACCCCAGGGACTCCACAACAAAATAGGGTGGCCGAGAGGAGGAATAGGACCTTAAAAGACATGATTCGATCAATGTATGCACAATCAAGATTACCTATGTTTCTGTGGGGGAGGAGCCTTGAAAACTGCTAACTACATAATCAATAGAGTGCCGAGTAAGTCAGTAACATTAGTGCCTTTTAAAGCTTGGACTGGAAGGGAACCAAGCTTCAATCATTTTCGCATATGGGGTTGCAAAGCTGAGGCACGTTTTTATAATCCACATGAGAAGAAGCTTGATTCAAGAACAACAAGTTGCAGGTTTATTGGTTACTCAGAAAAATCGAAAGGGTTTAAATTTTACCTTCCTCATGGTCAGTCTCGAATAATCGAAACTCACAATGAAAAGTTTATAGAAGAATTTGAGGAGTTGAGTTCATCTGCCACTAATTCACAGCCTTTTGAGTTCGAAGAAATGAGCAACGATAGCAGTTCCTTGCATGATCAGCAAGAAGACACAATGCAAATCTCAACAATGACATTCCTCCCAACCGTGACAGCTCCACTTGAAATGAATACTGACGCACTGACTACGAATGCATTCGCTCAAGAACCAGCTTCAAATGATGTCACTGAACATAGTGCCATAAATGAAGAAATAAATGTGCAATCACAAGACATTCCCACTGAAGAAAATGAAGTGCCAACTAAAGTACTGGCTACTGGAAATGTCAAAATGTCTCAAAGAACGAGGAAAATTAATGTGCTTCCAGATTTTGTATATTTAAATGAAGCCGAATTCAGCCTATGAGATGAAGATGACCCTGCAACATACCACCAGGCCATCACAAGTATGAGAGCATCCCTATGGCACCAAGCAATGGAAGAAGAGATCGATTCAATGCTGAAAAACAACATTTGGAGTCTTATGCCAAAACCTGCGGGTGTTACAAAAATAGTAGGTTGCAAGTGGGTCTTCAAGACCAAAAGAAACTCACAAGGCAACATTGACAAACATAAGGCCAGGTTGGTAGCCAAAGGTTTCACTCAAAGGGAAGGAATTGATTACAATGAAACATTCTTTCCCGTGTCTACAAAAGATTCAATGCTAGTGATTCTAGCCCTAACTGCTCATTTTGACTTAGAACTGCATCAAATGGATGTCAAGACCGCCTTTTCTCAATGGCGATCTTGAGGAAGACATTTATATGCATCAGCCACTAGGATTTGTTGAAAGGGGGAAGGAATCCATGATCTGCAAATTAAATAAATCCATCTATGGATTGAAACAAACCTCTCGGCAATGGAACAAAAAGTTTGATCATGTAATGTCATCATTTGGCTTTCGGGAAAATACGATGGATGAATGCATGTACCTCAAGATAAATGGTTCCAAAGTTGTATTCCTAGTTTTATACGTTGATGATATTTTAATTGCTAGCTCAGATTTGACTCTTCTGCAATTAACCAAAGAGATGCTAGCCAATAGTTTTGATATGAAAGACCTAGGAGAAGCCAAGTTCATTCTGGGAATTGAGATTATTAGAGACAGAAGCAAGAAAGCTCTTGGACTTTCTCAAAGACTGTATGTTGACAGAATAACCAAGAGGTTTAACATGGAAAATTTCTCCAGCGGTGAATTACCAATTGGGAAGGGTGATAAGTTCAGTAATGATCAAAGTCCCAAGAATGATTTGGAAAAGGAAAGTATGAAGACCAAACCTTATGCATCACTTGTGGGCAGTTTGATGTATGCTCAAGTATGCACAAGGCCGGATTTAGCATTTGCAGTAAGTGTACTGGGAAGATTTCAGTCAAATCCTAGGGCAGCTCACTGGACTGCAGCCAAGAAAATGATGCGATATCTCAAAAGAACCAGGGATTTCATGCTAGTTTATGGTCAAGTCGATGAATTAGAATTGGTAGCTTACACTGATTCAGATTTGGCAGGATGTATCGATGATAGGAAATCTACTAATGGTTATTTATTCCTACTTGCTGGTGGTGCGATATCGTGGAAAAGTGCCAAGCAAAAGTCGATAGCATCGTCAACTATGGAAGCTGAATTCATTGGCTGCTACATGGCAACCAAACATGCAATATGGCTGAGGAATATGATGAAAGGGTTGGAAATTGTGGACAACATTGACAGACCATTGAAGCTATTTTGTGACAATAAAGCAGCTGTTTTTTTCTCTAAAAACAATAAGAGATCTTTGGCAAACAAGCTGATGGACATGAAGTATTTGAAGGTGAGGGATGAAGTTAAGAAAGGGACCATCGACATTCAGCATATAAGCACAACTCTTATGGTGGCCGATCCCATGACTAAAGCCCTACAAGTGGGAGTATTCAAGAACCATGTTTTCAACATGGGTGTCAAAGAGAACTTTGAAGCAGCTAATGAGTGGGAGTAAGCACTCAATTGACTGTGATAGGTATGCTTATATATGTACGGTTGATCTTCAGAACCTTAGTAGTTTTATTCAATCTGTAGACAACATCTAATATGTTATGATATTCTCATTCATATTTTATTCTGATAGCTTTTGTTCTTATGTTGTGAGTTGTTGTTTTTGGTTAATGGCTCTTGATATCATGACTTTGATGACAACATTGTGCTTTAAGTTTTATGTGCTTGTAATCATGGAGTGCAAAGAACATACCAATTTGTTTTTTGTTTTCTTTGGTTCGACATTAAATTTTTAGTGACCCGTTGCCAAGAAAAGTTGGTTGCAAATTTTGAAGGCTCAGTGATCACCATGAATCCTTATGAGTTGAGATTTCTCATTGACATTCAAGTGGGAGAATGTAAAGTTCTTGTGAATGACAATGAGTGTTAGTTAATATTACTTGAATAACAGTTAGCTTGGTTTTCAAGATAATTGTGACGCAGATAGTATAGTTGGTCTCAACTTCGTAAGGGTTATGGAGTCTTATTTCATGCAGCTAACTTAAAGCAATCCTGATAAGGATTGAATGCAAAGATGTTTAATCATGATAGGACTCATTCATTATTAAGGCGATAAGGATACACAACTGTTAATAGGCTGGTTGTGTAACCCTAGTAATATATATATGAAGTTACAATCCCTGCTCCCATACGGAAAAACCCTAGAGATACTGGAACCTATTCATACAGTAAGGGAGCTATTGAGTAGTGGGAGTAGAAGACTGACTTGCGTTGCAAATATGGCATCAAACACAAGTAGGTGTTTCTATACTTAGTTTCTGATATACTTTATGTTCTGCATGATGTAATTGTATCGTAACCCTTGTGCCCAGTTGTTGTGGTTGTAGTTTATAGGTTTCATAGAACTGCTTACATCAACTTCTTTTGCAACTCAAACAATTTTTTGAAACATTTGAAAATACATATAGACTGTTAAAGAAACATGATAACTTTTCGATGCAAAAGATGTCATGTTGACAACAGATTTGGAGCCTGGATCCAAAATGACCAACGTGATATAGTTATGATGATATTTTAAGACATATAGAGGAATCAACAATTTTCGTTACTTTGTGTTTCCTCTTTTTCCGTCTGTTCTTTTTTTTTTTTTTTTTTTTTTTTTTTTTTTTTTTTTTTATTTTGAGAATATATTTTTTTGCCTTGCCTTTTCCGTTGCATTATATATGTATGTATATATAGATACACAGATGGTTATACTACACTTTTCCGGTGTTGGATCCTATTGCGTTCTCTGTAACTGAATCAGCTAATACGTCATTTGAGGTTCTGTGATTTCCTTATCTTTATAATGTTCCTTGGCAGTCAGGAGTACAATTTTGTTATATTAAAATTGGGTGTGTGCTTCATTCATATGCTAAATTGGGTTTTAGCCGATTGTTACAAGAATGAGGGCCGATACTGTCTACAGTTTTGCTCTCAGTCAAATAGTATTTTCTTCCCAAATTAATAATTGCATAATCGTTTTGTTTCTTATGGTTAAGCTTTGTGTGGTCACAGTTTTTGACACACCCCGAACCAGAATGTCCACCTGGACTCCGAATCAAGCTGTGATGGCCACACCAGAAGGGTGACGAAGCCATAAAGTGTAGTGAGGTGGAAAATGTGAATAAATTTAAACCTAAAAGTGCCTAAATATAAGAGTGTGCTTGTGAGCAGGAATGAACTTATTTCACATTATAAGAATTATATCATCAAAGGTAACCACCTATACCGAGATTTGTCAAGAATCCTCGTCGACACGAAAGCTCAACAATAAAACCTGGAGGGGCGAAAAACAAGGGTGAGTGGGCCTGAAAATAAAGTTTTGTAAAAACCTTTTCGAAAACATAATAACTCATCACTGTAAAACAAGTATAGTTTCCAAAATATACATACTACGTATAGTATGAAAATACTTACCAGAGCTAGCAGTATCTCAAGAATGCAATACGTCACAAACTTCTATAATAAACACATGACGTTCGTAATCACATATTCTTGCATAAATAAACATATCATATCGTGCGCTCATCAGCATATACTGACACACGAGTTCATGTAGAGATATTCTGACATGAACAAGACTGGGATTAATAATGACTTACGCTCTAATATTACAATCACGTTAAGACTGGTGATATGTGCATCACATATGAGTCCTAATTGCCTATAGCAATCTGGGACAAGACTGGCACCTACAACGGATCCAAAGTGAGCGTACGGTGCGATGTGAACATACACGTGAAAGACTGGCCTTAACCCGAGCGAGTACTAACACCGGTGCAACAAATGATGAGCAAATAACATAAATATAGTCATGGCATAGTGATTCGATAATTCTAGTCAACATAATATTATTCATAGTCATAAATTTAATTAAGGAATCCCGTAAGATTTATAATGATTTCCTAATTTTGAAACTACTGAGCACCGGTCAACGTTATACCTTCAAGAACCCATAAGAGTTTATTTCCAACCAAGAGGCCAATCACAATGTGACACGTGTTGACTTCAGAAGACAATCACAGCGCGACACATGTCAACATCAGAAGCTAATCATAACACGACACGTGTCAATGTCAAAACAAAGCTAGAAACTCTTTTATAAAAAAAGATCATTCTCCCACAATATTTCCTAACGTCATTTGTACTAAATCATTCACTAGCACTCACCAAAGGAGAACTTGAACCTATGTACTTGTGTAAACCCTTCATAATTAATGAGAACTCCTCTACTTCGTGGACGTAGCCAATCTGGGTGAACCACGTACATCTTGTGTTTGCTTCCCTGTCTCTATCCATTTACATACTTATCCACACTAGTGACTGGAGCAATCTAGCGAAGGTCACAAACTTAACACTTTCTGTTGTACCAAAGTCCTTACTGATTTTGTGCATCAACATTTGGCGCCATCTGTGGGAACGACACTTATTCCCACTCTCTTCAGCTTTGTTAAGCTGGTTTCCACCATTCGTACACTCTCTTTTGACCAAGCATCCCTCTCCAACATGGAGAGCGAAGGAAGCCACAACACATAGAATGACACCCCTCTTACACCTGGTGCGAAGCAACGAAAGAAGGAAGGAAAGAGAGTTACTCTTCAGGCTAAAGTCGATGAGCTAGAAGCTCAGAACAACAAGATAACAATGAAGAATGAAATCTTCCAGGAGCAGTATGAGAACCTCTTTGAGACGCTCCACGAAACTAGGCGTACTGAAACACGCGAGCTCGTTGCCCTTGTGAACATCAACCATCATCTAGGTGCCCCCCAACACAGAGGGTTACCTCCCTTCGACATGGGTATCCCTGATGAGGAGTGAGCTAATCATCAAAACATTGATCAACATAAGACTTCTCTCAACCCAGATGCTTCGACCCGAAGCAAGAGAAGTGGAGGAAGACATCTCCTTGCAAAAGGGTTAAAAAGATCGAAAGCCGTTTATCGTGACTGTTGAGGCTACCTAAAGTAACGTCGAGAGAATTCCCTCCACATATGCTCGAAGATCAATGACCCAAGGGTTTCTAAAAGACTCGGTCCCCTCCCACGACCCAGGCCAGCTGCCAATCTAGGGAATGAACGATAGGTCCCAGAGGAACATGAAGGTACAAGGGACTCCGAGGTATTCCGACATACTCGCCCTAAAAGTCAGTACGGCGAGTTCAAGGAAAAACAACACGCCCTTGCTCAAACTTTCCTACTTCCAAAAGGCAATGGAGACTTATGAAAGAAAATTCTAATGGTACATGACTTCACTTAGGACCCTATTATCCTACAGCTCCTTGAGGAAGTAAACAAGTTGAAGGCCGAACGTCAGGCCGAGATACCTAATTGGAACCAACCCAGGCCTGGCCCTCTCACAAGGAGGATCCTCGACACCCCCTTCAAGCGAAGACAAAATAAAAGCTTGGTTTACAACTCTATACTAGAAGGGAGGACCTAATTGAACACCTTAAGCTCTTTGAGTCCACCATGGCATATCGGACGCACACCGACGAAGGGCGATGTCTTCTTTTCCCCTCCACCCTCTCTGGCTGAGCTCTAAACTGGTATTGCCTTCTTCCACCTGAGACAGTAGACTCATTTGAGGAACTGAGGAAACTGTTTGTCTCTCAACATATCTTCCAAACTGATTGCTTGCATTCTGCAGATGACTTGTACACTATTCACCAGAAGCCGGACGAGTCACTAAGAGAGTATGCCGGTCGTTTCAGCCATGAGTATTCTCGCTGTGCTGAGGCAAATGACAAAACCGCCCTCAAGGCCTACGTGATTGTTTCTTCAAGTACATGATCAATGCCAACACTTGGAAAACTTACTCCGAAGTGATGGCACAAACTTACAACCACGCATCCGCCGAAGTAAGGACATACCAATGGAACCCCATATGGTTAACCCATATCAACAAGTGGGAAGTGGAAGTCAAGATCTACCAAGTGAGGAGATCTTAGCCATTCAGACACCCATTGCATCATTTCCTGCCTCATTTAGCTATTTGTTAAGTCACCAAACGTATATGTCTCTTGGTAAGAGGAAGGATTTTTACTCTCAGCAAGCCCATTACAACAAGAGAGATAAAAGTTCGTATCAAGACAACCAGGGGTGAACGTACCGTCAACTATTATGACTATGGGGTCAAGCCTCACTCTTTCAAAGTGGAGGACTAGGCACTGAAGGAAATGCTATTATAAGAAGGCATACACATTACAAATGTTTTGACTATCAACCGCTTGAGATCTTTTGTCACACAAGCCATTCGGCAAATATTTAAAGAAGAGGGAATTTAGACACCTTCTTCTGAGTCTTTTGCATTCCTAGCACTAGAACACTTGGTCTACGCTGACCTACCCTTATACTCTAACTCAGAGCTTCAACATGCGTACTTTGACACAAAGTATGTAATACTAAGTGTTACAACCAACATGGTTCACATATCAAAAAACATGGATCTTTTCATGCATAGAAAAACATTCATAAGCATCACTCATATCAATCAACATAAACATGATACATTCCAACACATTCATACATAAACATCATACATTCCAACACATCCATACATAAGCCAACTGTGCTTTGAAAGGGTTCAACATACTGTATGTCTTCGACACTTGCTACAATGTGCCTCAACACCTGCCCTTATTCTCACCAACTAGATGATGAAATGTACAACCCATACTCTAATATCATTTGGCAACTTGCCACTCATACCACCAACCAGGTGAAGAAGGAACTCATCTTCGTGCCACCAACCAGGTGATGAAATGTACAACCCGTACTCTAATATCATTTGGCAACTTGCCACTCATGCCAGCAACCAAGTGAAAAAGGAACTCATCTCCTTGCCACCAACCAGGTGATGAAATGTACAACTCGTAATCTAATATCATTTGGCAACTTACCACTCATGCCACCAACCAGGTGAAGAATGAACTCATCTTCGTGCCACCAACCAGGTGAAGAAGGAACTCATCTTCGTGCCACCAACCAAGTGATGAAATGTACAACCCGTACTCTCCTTCATGCCATCAACCAGGTGATGAAATGTACAACCGTACTCTAATATAATTTGGAAACTTGCCACTCATGCCACCAACCAGGTGAAGAAGGAACTCATCTTCGTGCCACCAACCAGGTGATAAATGTGATGAAAGGTGATGAAGGAACTTACCTTCGTACCACCAACTAATGAAAGCAACTCACCATTCATTCAACCAACCAGAAGATGAGTGGTGCAACCTATACATGTGAATTCCTAGCATTCACAAATAATAAAAATCCCTCAAGTTTTACAACTCAACTAGGGGAGCACTTCTGCCCAAAAAAAGTTATAGTCACCAACAAAGTCTTATTGCAAGCCAACATCAACTTCAGTGCATGGCATATAAAGATCAAGCTATTCAGCCCTCTTGCATTTGCTTCAAACATTTCTCCTTTGTAACAATGCAAACACTACAACTCGTAGAAAGCTTCACACACTCTTGATCAAGATAGTGTGAAGCAAAACCAATTTATGGTGCCAACAAGAGCTTCATCAATGGAGGGCAACCATAATTCTCAAAAGCTTCACACACTCTTGATCAAGACAGTGTGAAGCAAAACCAATTTATGGTGCCAACAAGAGCTTCATCAATGGAGGGCAACCACAATTCTCATAAGCTTCACACATTCTTGATCAAGACAGTGTAAAGCAAAACCAATTTATGGTGCCAACAAGAGCTTCATCAAAGGAGTTCAACCACAATTCTCAAAAGCTTCACACACTCTTGATCAAGACAGTGTGAAGCAAAACCAATTTATATTGCCAACAAAAGGTTCATCAATGAAGGGCAACTACAACTCGTAGAAAGCTTCACACACTCTTGATCAAGATTGTTCAAAGCAAATTCAATTTATATGGTTCATCCAAACATTCGACTACTATAAGCTGTGGCTTGCATCACAATCTCTTGCTCAACAGTGTGGAAGCAAAATTTGTATATGTTGTCTCTCCCACATTTTCAAATTTCTAATTTTCCCAAAAAAAAAATTGGGAAATTCAACAAAGCTTCATCAATGGAGGTCAACTACAAATTCTCAAAAGCTTCACACTATCTTGATCAAGATAGTGTGAAGCAAAATCAATTCATGGTACCCAACAAAAGTTTCAACTTCAAAGCTTCACCTACAAAGCTTCAACTCCAAAGTTTCACCTACAAAAGCTTCAACACAAAAGCTTCACCCACAAAAGTTTCACCTACAAAAGCTTCACCCACAAAAGCTTCACCCACAAAAGTTTGACCCACAAAAGCTTGACCCACAAAAACTTCACCCACAAAAGCTTCACCTACAAAGCTTCAACACAAAAGCTTCACCTACAAAAGCTTGACACACTCTTGATCAAGATAGTGTGAAGCAAAATCAATTCATAGTACCCAACAAAGCTTCAACCTCAAAGCTTCACCTACAAAGCTTAATATATATATATATATATATTTTTTCGGAAATTCAAAAATTCAAAAATTCAAAAAAAATAAAAATAAAAAAATTGCCTAAGCCTCCTATTCTTTAGGCATAACAACTTTCATAACAAATATATATAAAGGAGGAGTTTTGGGCTACCACTTAGAATGGAAAATGGTGAAGTATTGTTACTTTAAAAGCTTGGCTACTAGCAAGACACCTCATTCGTCAACTTCCTTGACCGGAGACTTGGGGGACTCCTACCATATGCTACTGCACCTTGATACTCGGAAATCTCACGACCACTCAGTGACTTGGATTTTTCAAGTCTCCAACCGAAAAGTTTTCCTCACTCAGGAAATTAAGGGAACACTACCTCAACCTACATGCTTCACTCACAAAGCTTCAACATACAAGCTTCAACAAAAGAAAAAATTCAAAGAACTTAGTGAAGAAGGCTTTGGTGTATTTAACACAATACGTTGAAATGAAGCAAAACTTATTTATTGATATCTCTGATAAGTTACAAATATGTACATATACATACGTCAAAATAAACAAACAAGAGGGAGCCTTCACAAAGGTTGCTTAGGAGAAGTCTCAGCAGTCGGTAGAGCCTTAGAAAGAGAAGGCACCGGAGGGTGATCATTCAGAGACTCAGTACTGGACAGAACCCGAGAAGGAGGACGCATCGGAGGTTGATCATTTGGAACTTCATTACGCGACACAGCCCTAGAAGACGAAGGCAATAAATGCCTTTGGAACAAACCCATAAACCTTTGATGATCAAGTAAAATCTGACCATCAGATTCCTGCATCTGGTCAAGCTTCCTCTTTATGTTTGTAGCGTAGTTATGTGCGAGCCTGTGCAACTGTTTATTCTCATGCTTGAGCCCTCTAATCTCCTGTTTGAGACTTATCACTTCCGTCGCCAATGATTCAACTTGGCGGGTTCGAGCAAATAGGCATTAGGCCATATTAGACACAGAACCTGCACACTGAACACTGAAAGCCAAGGAATCCTTAACAGCCAACTCATTAGACCATTTGGAAAATAGTCTGTTTTCTTTGGGAATGAGAAGGTTCCTGGCCACCACCGCAACGGTCATATCATTCTTTATCACAGAGTCTCCAATGGTAAGAGGACCAATAGGGGATATAAAGATGGGCGTCATATGTTGTCTTGAGGAGACATAGCTGCCTCTTCACCAAAGTTCAAGTCAAAACGACGGTCGAATGGGCCGGACATTTTCAGAAATGATGAAAGAGAAATGAGGTCCAATAAATCTCTGAAGTACAAAAGTAAAGAGAAAATTCCTACAAGCAATAACTCTCTGAATGTACTTCTTGCACACAATTGGTGCACTTATAAAAGAAAGGGCAACATGGTCGTTGGTTTAAAAAACGAAGAGGCGCCACTCTCCGGATTTCAAAAAGGCACCACTTTCCACACGCAACATCATCTCCTTAGGTACCACAAATAACTTGCCAAAGATCTCTGACAAAGTTTAGACACATAAATTTTGAAGGTCCAGCTACCCTACTATTACCCATAAGGGAAAGGAACAACACCACTGCTTGATAATTGGAAAGTCCCTATGTGTGTCAACCTCCATGCTCCATGACAAGGCAGACTGGCAAAAATGCCCAACCTTTACTCACATTCAAGAAAACATTCCCAACAAGATTGCTTGCTCAAAAATCGAACAGGCACCGCTCTTCGAATCTCGAGAGCAAGACTCCCAACAGGATTATTTTCTTAAAAATCAAAGAGACACCGCTCTCTGAATCTTAAGAGCCAGACTCCCAACAGGATTGCTTTCTCAAAAATTAAAGAGGCACCGTTCTCTGAATCTCGAGAGTCATATCCCCGACAAGATTGCTTGTTCGAAAACCGAAGAGGCATCATTCTCCGAACTTCGAGAGCCAGATTTCCTTGGATAAAGCTTGTCTGCAATCTTCACACGCAACATCAGCTTTCCAGATACCCCAGACCACTTTTTCAAAGTGCTCTTACAAAGTTAGAACATGTGAAACTTGCAGCTCCCACTACATTGCTATGATCAAGAAGGGTAAATGAATAACATTACTACTTGTTGTTAGGGAGATTCCTATATATGTCGACCTCCATCCTCCACGAACAGGCAGACCTGCAAAAATGCTCAACCCTTCCTTATATCTGAGAGGGCACTCCCAACGAAGCCTTTCAAAATACTCAGCTTTCTTCCCCCCCCAATAATACTTATGCAAACCAACCACACCAGAGCAAGAGTATCTCATATCATCAGGGTCAAACGCAAGAGTATCCCATATCATGTTTTTTCCCTGTCTTTTCCTTTGCCCTTGTTCTTACCTACAAGATAAGGAGAAAGAGAGCAATCAGTCAACACTAGGAATCAAGCTTCCAGTCAGGAACTGACTACCTGGAACCCCTTGCCTGATTACTTACCTGGCATTGCTCTCGAGCACTCATCTTCAACATCTTATGCTTCCAGAGAAGATACCACTTCTACTTGAGGAACAGATAGGGCAAGTGAGAAGGATACAATGAAGCATTTGGAGACAAGCATAACAGAACACATGCCGATACATCCACTACTTTGTCAACAGCAAAAGTATCCTATATCATCAGAGTCGAACGTACTCTAGATTTGATGGACTTGTTTTGACCCTCAAATTCTTGAGTCAGCCTTATACTCTGGAGGAAACTAGAAAACCCTCCAGTCCAGTTCAAGAATAAGCCTGTGGAAAGTTACTTCTTCAAAAGCAAAAGTATCTCATATCATCTCTTCTCATTTTTCTTCTCTTTATCCTTCATGCTGCCTGTAAGATAGGGAGAATGAGACAATCAGCCGAAACTCGAAATCAAACTTCTAATCTGGGACTGATTGCTTGGAGTTCTAATTGTTTACCTTGTCTGTCACCTCTTTCAGCAGATCTCCTAGCTCAGCGACTTGGGGGACTCCTACTACATGGTTTGTATCGCGCTTGACCAAGCTTGAAACTACAAGTAAGATTCAAGTGAAATTGATACATTACCTTGTGCATCTCCACCGGTTAAAGATACCACCCCTGGATGGAGGAAGAGTACTTCCAGAGAAGATGACACATCTACCTATAAGACAGATAAGGCAAGTGAAGACGATACCACACTTCGGTACTTAGAAATTTCGTGATTACTCCGCGGCTTGGATCTTGCAAGTCCCCAACCGAAGAGCTTCCCTCACTCGGGAACTTAGGGGAGCACTGTTTGTACCATACTTGACCAATCCCGAAACTACTGAGCACCGGTCAACGTTATACCGGCAAGGACCCAGAAGAGTTTCCCTCCAACCAGGTGGCCAATCACAATGCGACACATGTCGACATCAGAAGCCAATCACAGCATGACACATGTCAACATCAGAAACCAATCACAAAACGACACGTGTCAATGTCAAAACAAAGCTAGAAACTCTTCTATAGAAGGAGATCATTCTCCCACAATATTTCCTAATGTCATTTGTACTAAATCATTCACTAGTACTCACTAAAGGAGAGCTTGAACCTATGTACTTGTGTAAATCCTTCATAATTAATTAGAACTCCTCTACTCCGTGGACGTAGCCAATCTGAGTGAACCATGTACATCTTATGTCCTATCTCTATCCATTTACATACTTATCCACACTAGTGACCGGAGCAATCTAGCGAAGGTCACAAACTTAACACTTTCTGTTGTACCAAAGTTCTCATTGATTTTGTGCATCAACAGAAACTAAATAAGTATTTATATATCAAAGAAAAGACCCACTCACAAATCATGTTGTCAGGTCGAACCCGCCTCGCGGGCATCGAAGATCTTTGCTATGCGTTTCACCTAGAAACGAAACCATTTACATAAATATAATGTACTAACGTAATTACGCATTTTCATACAAAGTACAGCTAATAAAAGAATTATTTTAAAACGATCAAATTTCAGAAAACGGACAACGAATTTGGATTCGGCACGTCGAGAAACCTAAGGAGGGACCTAGGGTTCCTCCACGAGTTGCCACAAGGTGGCTGCATTGGCAGCCACACGCTGCACATGCCACCATGTTGTGGCTTCCCACACGCGCCCACGCGTCTGCAAGTACCACAGTGGTCCAGTTTTCCTAAGCCATTTTCTAGCTCAAATCTCAACTAAATGAAATGATTCAAAAGCCAACTAGAAGCTAGGAATGTGGGGAATAGATCTATACCCATTGAGGCCATGTCATGGTCAGAGTTTGCCGGAAAAGTGGTCTGAAAGTGCCTCGACAACATGGTTGGTTCCTTCCAAAAATCTAGGGAAGTCTTCCCCGACTTATTTTCTACACTAAATCACCCCCAATCATAATTTTAAGGTTAAAATAATATTTGGGGTTCAAAATAAGAAAGGTTTGAGGTTGTAGGTGGTCTCGAGGCTTCCCGTGGTGGAGTTGTTGCGAGTTTGCCTGAAATACGCACTGGTGGTGGTTCCTAAACTCAGGGAGAGTAGAGTGAGATAAAGGAGGAAGGAGAAGACCCATAGATGGTGGTGTATTCACCCAGGTTGCTGCTGTGTAGTGAGCAAAGTTTAGAATCTCTAGGATTTAAGAAGGGAAGGAGAAGGATAGGAAAGTGTGAGGTGAGGTAGCTCGGCGATGGCAGGTGGTTAGCATTCATGTTTCTGTGTATTGGGCATAGAGTTGAGAGAGTGGGAATGAGGAGGTGTAGAAAACTAGAAAGTGATGGGTGGTGGTGCTCTGGTATAGTTAACTTCAATGGGAACGGCAACTTCGTCGTTGATCATTCTTGCGTTGGCAAATAAGATGGGTTGGAGGGTTGGAGAGATGAAGGGAAAGATTAAGTGTAGAGTTTGAAAGTCAAAGTGGGAAAGAGAGAGTGTGTGACAAACGAGAGAATGGCCGGGAAGGTGAGAGACACGGAAGAGAGAGAGAAGTATGGGGTGTAGACCCCACATGGTACACACCCTAACGCCAAAAAAACAAATCAAATTATTCCCTGTAAACATGAAATTACTAAAACACCTTTACAATTGTAGTTTCGTAAAATTTTAACCGTAGTTTCGATTTCTATTCCACTTGCACCTACGCATTCATACCATCGAGTACTTCGAGAATACGGTAAAATATTAGCTTGTACATATCACGAGATGACGGCCAATGAAAGTCAACAATCTCATCACTAAGGGCATTTTCGTCAATTCACTCTTTTAAAATTAATAAAAACATAAAATTAAGGATGGGTTGCTATAATTTCAGTATTTAAAAACTTTATACTTTGTTTGACTAGGGTAAATGGGAAACATAGCTCCAATCCCATTGAAATTACAGCCGTATATAATGACAGCGAAGATAAGAGTCTGAATTTGCAGGATATGGAAATCGTTGATCCCTGGAACCGTTCAAACATACACAGCTCTGCACTCTGTGTTACTTGATGAAATGGTGAGCAGTTGTTATTCATCTGTATTAATTAAGACTAGTAACAAGGGCAATTAAAGCTACAAATAACACTTTGGTCTACGATGTTTTTTTTTTTTTTTTTTTGCATGCTGAGTAATAACCCATACGTTTATTTAGATGAATAAAGTGTGTGATCAGTCTTTTAATCTTACTTTTTAATTTGACTCTTTCTATTTAGGTTAGTCTATATACACATGATTGATATTCAATTTATGGATATTCATTTTTCTCATATAAAATCAAATTGGTATCGTGATTTGCTTATTGCTTGCATTTCTAATCTTTTCTTTTTCTTGCTTCTTTTTCGTCGTTGTTAATTGTAAAGCAACATGCGGTTGAAGCTTGCACAACATACCTTGACTAGTAAATTGTTGCTTTCAAAATAGAAGCGGGCAGCTGTTATGAAATTATGGCTTTTTATACCAGTAGAATGAGGGGTCAATACAGGGTTGTGTTGTATGATACCCAAGTCGTATTCATCGGTAAAACAATTTAAAAAAAAAAATTTGGCAAGTGTGTTTCCGCCCATCCCTCAGCATCGATTCTTTTTACAGGATTATAGCACACTTTATCCTTGGCTTATCAGAGTTGATATCCTCACAGGAAATAATATATATATATATATGTATATGTATATGTATTTGTATACATGTATATATATATGTATTTGTATATATGTATATATATGTATATGTATATATATATGTATATGTATATGTATATATATGTACATATATAAATATATACACCTGTCAAAAAATTATTTGTCTTTACTTTTGTAAAATAGATTTTAACAATTCAATTCTATCTATTTGTTAAAATACAAGATGTCATTGATCATGTAGTTGGTGTACAACATTTGGAGCCAAAACAAATTTATCGGAGAGTTGCTCAAAAGTGTGATGTGGTTATTCAAAATATCAGGTTATTTCTCCCATCTGCCTACTGTAATTTTAAATTATTTTTCATATCTATTATATTTGTCTTGCACCAGTTTTTAAATTTGATCTGCCAATTCTACATTGTTATACAATTATATAATTCTTTTATGATATCAACTATCTACTTTTTTGATATAATAATTAAATGCATTGTTTCTTGATGTATGAAAATCTATTTTCAATTTGCTTTTGCAACAGAAAAGAAGAACTAAAAGTTACGTTATGGGGAGTTGTTGTAGAGAATTTTTGTTCGTTGTCGATGGAAGTAATGTCTCCGCCAATTGTTGTCGTTTTCACGAGTTTGAAAGTAATACCTGTGTATTTAATTCGATTAAAAATTAACATATTTCATATCGTTATTGCCCCTATTTTTAAATATCATATGGTGTAAATTGTGTTAACCATCTCTTATAACACGACTTCAAAGCATTTACTATCGCTGATTGGTTTTTTATCTAATTTATTATCAATAATGAAATAGGTTTTTGTCAATTTTATTTTCGAATCTATACTTAAAAACTTTAAACTTATATGACATTATCTGGACTCTTTATTAATGTTGTATTCATGTTGTTTCCATTATTTTTCCGATGCACAGATAAGATTGTGTTGAATACCACTGTTTCCATTATTAATGTTGGTTCCTCGCTTTTCTTCCTTGATCCAGACATCCCAGAGCTAAACTCATACAAATCAGTGTGGGTACATTTACATTTCTTCAGAGAGAACGAAAATATACCTATTATTTTTACAACAAAAGATATGTTATTTTTACAAACTTATTCAAGTCACATTATTTTTTAAAACCTCCAAGTTTACTGATTGCACAGACTGTTAAAACACTGCCACCCTCTTCGCAGCAGGCAAATGAAGCTCAAATTTTACAAACTGCCACGAGATTAACGATTGATGAATTAGCTTTCTTGAATCCAGATTTATATAAGGTATAAAACTTTAATATAACTTTTTATATTTTCTCAATTTGATAACTACAAATTTACTCAAAATTATTTCCATCCTGACTCATCGTTATACAAATATATATCAAAACATTTTACAGGACGACATGTTTTTGTGCAAGGCATCCGTCTAGTGTTTTGACATGCAATTTGATTGGTGGTACAATGTGCTTGTCCAAATTGTGTAAAGCATATGCATAAGGATCCAGCGAGTGGGCAACTGGTTTGCCAAAAACACCCCACTCAAATTCCAACGCCTTGGTAATGTGTTACATCCTCTGTTTCAATTTTCTGTCTTGCAAATTTAAATACAATCAATCACCGTTTTTTCTTCAATTTATATATAATTAATAATTTATTCTCTTCCTCGCTTAACATGAATACTATTTCGCATTTAATGCATGGGGTGTGATATCCACACACCCCTTTTTACTTCTCTCACATATTTTTAGTTTTCGACCGTCAGATCGGATGAATTGAAGAAGATCATCGAACATAAATTAACAAGGGATGTGTAAGAAGTAAAAAAAGGTGTGTGGATAGCACACCCCTTAATGCATTGGTACAAAAAACATTTCTCCCTTGAATGATTGATTGTGTCAAAAATATATCACCCAAATTTTAAATATAAGTACAAATTAAATTTGATTCTTGAGGACCACACCAATGAAATCACTACTTTGGTAATTTGTAAATTTGGCGAAAAGCTTTTTGGAACGCCTTGCAAAGATTTGGTCCTAAATCAGAGATTGGTGGATCAACAACAATTACCCAATGAATTTCTCATATTCATAGGACAGAAAAAAATTTATCACATGCGTTTTGGCAATAGAAGAAACAGCTTTAATTGAAGTGATGTTCTCATTTACAATGTCTCTGACGATACAACTATTGAGCCAACAACTCCACATACATTGTTAGGGGAAACTATGTCCACAACTACGGTTTCATCTTTTATGTCAACACCAGGCACAACTGCAGAATCACACAAGCGAAAAAGAGAGTCGTTGAGAAGACCTCTTTTTATTGGTAATGAACAAAGGCTTGTCTGCTATCTTTCCTTTGTACAGGTTTTAAACCGTTCTCTATTCATTTTTTCTAACATTTGTCATCTATTTGAAACAGTAATATAGAAGAATAATCAAGACCAAGTGAAAAAAAAAAAAAAAAAACTTTGTTCAAATTCCCATCAATCTGTTAAAAAAAAATCACCTCCCACTCCTCCAAAGGCAGATTTGACTTCTCGAAAAAAACAATAGGTGCCAATGCTCTACCATCAATTTTTCTTTTGATCTAAATTTATTGAAGCATAAATTTAAAGGAAAACTAATGAAAATGAAGTAAAAATTTTAAGTTTTAACAATAAGGACAAAATAAAGGTTAAAATGAATAGTACCATGATTGACTTTTTAGTGTAAAAATGTGATTTTTCGTTAAAGTAAACAGTACCTAGAGATTTTCGTTAAAGCTCCCTAAATTTAATGCCTATCTAAATGTTTCCCTTTCTTTTCCTTTTGTTTAGGTTGGTTTCTCCATGGTGAAAAAATACTCTACTATCACTTTGGGCACTCTAGCTGAAAAATTTTCCAGCTTTTCCTAATTTGCATAGGACAATGCTTCTAATATTTTTTTGGAATGAAAATAGTCCTTGGTGATAAACACTGTATAGTATTTTTTGCATGTACATACACCAGCGCTTTGTAATGTTTTCTAAGTGTTGTTGCTCACCGAAATTACGTAGAACTCCTAGAATACAATACAAGGATGTGATATCCACACACCCTATTTTACTTCTCACACACCTTTTTAATTTTCGGTCGTCAGATCGGATGAATTGAAGAAGATCAACGGACAAAAATTATCAAGATGTGTATGAGAAATAAAATAAGGTTATGTGGATAGCACACCCCTACAATAGATGGGTGTAATATTTTTTGCCTGCAAATGTTCACAGATTTGATAGCCTTTTGTATGCAAATGTTACTGTTGATGGAAAATTATGTATAACTGCTACAACAAAATGGATTACTGTCATGTAAGGGTGGGTGCGGTGCGGTTTGGTGCGGTTTCGAGTGAAACCACAACTGATAGAAGCATATTTATGCGACTTAGTTAGCTTGTTCTTATGCATCTGTGTTGTTATTCCTTAGTTATTTTAGTATTTAAAGTCATTTTCGTGCAATTTCAGGTTCTAAGGACAAAGTATGCAAAAAGGTGCATTTTGCAGCCTTTTGGAGCAGTTTTGGGCATGAATTGAATAGCTTATGCTTGGAGCAATATAGATGAACGAAATTGAAGACTAAAGAAGCTTGGAATCTGTGAAAGAAAGGGAAAAGAAGTAATTCAAGTCAAAGAAGGAAAATGAATCCAAGAAGAAGAAGGATTGACCAAGTCAAAGTTTCCTAATCCTAATCTACAAAGATTTCAGCTACAAAGAAGGAGTCCTAAACACTTTGGGATACCTATTTCCTTGTTCTAGGAGGATGGCGCACCCTCCTGATCACTTCCCCTTCCCTTGCCGTACCTAAATCACAAAGGAGACCCTTTTTCCTTGCCTTGCAAGGCATTCCCTTACCCTTTCCATCTCACCCGCACCTAATGCTTCTAGAAGCCCTAAAAATCTGCACAAAGCCTAGTTCTTTTCTCCCTTGGATGGGCCAAGCCTTTTATCTACAAAACCCTAACCTTTTCCCATCATAATTTGTGGAAACATTAGCCTATAAATAGATGTTTTAAGCCACAAATTCGTCACCACCTCCCTACCATTCAGAAACACCATCTGCCGCACCCTATACACCATTATACATCATTCTTTTCATCCATTCACTTCCATACACCATCCATCACCCCCAAAACCACCAACCACACCTTGTGCCGGAGCAAAGAAGGAGATGGAGAGCCCTTGGACGTGCTTGCCATTCGAGTTAGAGTTGTTGGAACGTTTTAGGTGTAATCTTTCTTTTGCTTTCAATGTTTAAATTCAATAATCTTTGTTTTGTGAGTATGAGGAACTAAACCCCTCTTAGCTATGGAGAATTTCGAAACCATGATTACACTTGCAATATGATTTGATTTCCTTCAGTTGTTAGTTCATAAATTGTGAATTCAATTTGCTTATCTGTTTGAATTAAATCTTGTTTGTGTATGTGGGTTAAGAGTGCATACTTAATTTGCATGCATAAACTTGATGCTAGGATATAGGGGAGTTTTACCTAATCGTTATAAACTTATATTTACAAGTAGTGGAGGTCGCTTATAAACGATTGTGTTAAGTAAATTCTGGGCATATGTTTCTTGCAATTCATAATTACAAGTGCCTCGTCAATGCTTATGATTTTCATAGATCTTAATGATTTTTGCTCGTATCTCTATTATGCAATTCATGTAGGGAACTTGTGGAAAATGATTTGGGTGGTCGCATGCATTCATCCAATTCAAAGAAATTAGGAAAATTTGAAGGTTAATTAGTACAATTCACGGTTAATCTGGGGTGTTGAGGTTTATGGTTTATTGAAAGAAACAACTGGAAATTGATTTGTATGCAAGTGTGTCATGTGTGGAGAAAGACCTCCTAGCTAGCCCATCATCCATCTAATTCACCCAATTTCGTCCAAAATCTGCCTAGTTTTAGTTCTTATTTTGTTTTACTTATTTTCGTCCAAAACCCAATCCCTCTTTACTTTAGTGTGTCTAATTAGTTAGAATATGTTTTGTTTGAGTTTTTGAGTCAAGCCAAAACCCTAAATTCGTCCAAAGTTATGTTTAGAGTCAGAAACTGCCTAGTTGGTGTTTTTAGGCAATTTTGACTGTTTTTAAGTTGTTTTGAGTCTTGTGAACCTGTTTTGAGTCCTTTGAGTCTATTCAAACGTTTTTAACTTTGTTTTTATGTTTTTGAGTCAGTTTAGAGGTTTTAGCAAGCCCTCCTAATCCCCAGTTTAGAACGATCCCTACTTACATATATACTACAATTGTCAAAAGAATGTTTAATTTGTGTGTTAAATTAATTTTCACATCAACAACCGAAACCGAAACATTTTGCGGTGCGGTGTGGTGCAATTTTGAAGCCAAAACCGAAATGAAACCTAACCGTTCGGTTCGGTGCGGTGGGGTTTCAAACGGTTTCAGTTTGGTTTTTGAAAAAAAAAAATGTACAATTTAAAATATAAACTTATTTATGCATAAGACAGTCTTATTTTCCTCGTATATTAATTAATGAATATGCAGTAAAATTGCAGCAAAAAATAGTCAAAACTGCAAAAAAAAAAGCAGCAAAACTGCATAAAAAACAGCACCAAAAACTGCACCTGAACTGCACAAAACCGCACCAAAAAATGCAGCAAAACTGCATAAAAAACATCAGCAAAACTACACTAAAAACTGCAAAAAACTGCACAAAACATAACCAAAAATCTGCACCAAAAGTGCAGCTAACTTGTACCAAAACTGCAACAAATGACAACTACTAAAATTGAGACAACATCCAATGCATCAAAGGGTTTAAACTTTAAATCCTTATGCATCACATCTACTAAAATTGAACTTGATCACCAATCACAATACTTTACAGCCCAATTGAAAGGTTAAGTTTGCCATAATACAACTAAAGTTCAAACTTCAAAGTTTCAAACAAAGTTCAATGTTAAAATGCCTTATGGCATTAGTACAACCAAAAAAATAAATGGTTCATGGAATTCAACAAAGTCTTGGTTTTCAACTTACTTTACATCATGCAAGTTTTCAAACCTTTGCCTTTCCTTTTCCTTTTGGACACTTATTCTTTGAAGGTTGAGGAGGCCTTTGAGCTTGTGAAGACCTTGCACCTTGTAAATGCATAAGGGGAGGTTCTTGCGAATTAGAACCTTGAGATTGCTTTGGAGCTTGTTGTGCTTGTTGATCAAGAGTAAGAGAGGTCATGCTTGAAGTCGAGGCCAACTTTACATAATACAAAACATAAAAAATATAATTGATGTTTGGTTGAAAAAAGAAAACGAAGAAAGTTCTTTTACTTCAATTGATATAATTACCCGATTCAATACTTTCATAGAACTCAATGTGGTTAATTGAAGGTGCATCATCCTCCAAAGTAATAATATTATCACCCCTCAACTAATTTTGCATGCATATCAAGGCCTCCACAGATTTAGGAGTTAAAGAACTCCTAAAATCCGAAATTAATCGACCACTGGTGCTAAAAGCACTCTCCGATGCCACGGTCAAAACTTGAATTGCAAGAATATCTTTTGCAATTGCGGCCAAGATAGGATACTTGTTACCATTCACCTTCCACCATAGGGGAATGTTAAAATACTTTGTGGACTCTTCTTTTGTAATTTGTACCAAAGGATCCAATAAATAAGAATCCACCTTATCTCCCACCACTTTCTCATCACTATCTTCGACAAAATGCATCCATTCGTCAATTAGATCATCTTCCGTCATGGCCACATTAGATGAGGTAGAAGAAGGTTGTGATTGTACATTGCCTCAACTTGAACCTCGGATCTAAAACAAGTCCAATCACATTAAGAGGGTTCAATTCATGGTATGAGTCAAAATATTTTTCATATTTTGATCTCATATCGGATGTCATTGCCTTCAATAATTGCTCCCACTTGCATGTTGGCTTGGGATTCCAAGTTATTGATGGTGATCTCCACTTTTATGTCATCATGGAGGCCGGTATGAACCGTGGGATATGTAGAAGCACTCACCCTCAAAGTCACATCATAAAACACTCGTAAAAACTTGACAAAAACCTCCACCTTGGACCAATCTTCTTCCATTGGTGGTCCAACCCTTTTCCTCCCCTTGGTTTGGCAAACAATAATCACACCATCTTCATCTTTTTCATCTTCAACTTCCTTAAAGTAAGTCAAGAAGGGACTTGCTTCATCCTCCGCCATTGTAGCAAAGGCCTTCTTGAATTTCAAGGCTACATCCAACATAACAAATGTAGAATTCCACTTATTAGGGCAATTAAGGCAAACCGTTGCTTTGCACGTCAATTTCATCCTATTCACGGCTTGCCTAAAAAGCTCTAATCTTTATGGAGAGCTCCTCACGAACCTCACACAATTTCTTATAGCTAATAGACCATTATTTAGCCTCTTCATCCCATGACTCACAATTATGTTGGTTATGTAAGCGATGCATCTCACATGTAAATACTTGCCACCTAGAATAGCTTGTGAATTTTCCCACCTATTCATTTTCGTCATAAGTTGATCCAAAGCAACTTTATTTGCGGAAGCATTGTCCACTGTGATTGTCATAACTTTGTCTATCCCCCATTCCAACAAGCAACTTTCAATTAACTTTGCAATTGTGGTTCCATAGTGGTTAGGAATAACACAAAAGTTTATGATCATCTTATGCATATTCCATTCATGATCAATGAAATGTGCAGTAAGAACCATATAATTGGTGTTTTGTGTGCTTGTCCAAGTGTCAGTAGTGAGACAAATTCTATGGGCACTTAAGGTTTTCTTCAAATGAGTCTTCGATTCATCACACATATTGAGAAAAGTTCTCACAAGAGTTCTTCTAGAAGGCACTTTAAACAATGAAATACCAACAGCACAAAAAAGCCAAAATCCCATCTTATCAACTGTTCTAAATGGCATCTCATCTATGACTACCATCTTGACACATGCTTCTAACACACTCTCTTTTGAAAATCCAACAGCAACCAGATTGTTACCTTTACTTTTATCCCCAACCAAAACTTTTTGCTTTTTACTCATATTCCCTTGGTAAAATTTACAATATCTTTCAATGTTGTGTCTGATGCTTGTGGTGTCATTAACTCTCGGTTCAGCTGCATAGTCACCTACATCGCTCTGTTTTGGGCAATAATTACATTTAGCTCTCCTAAGTTTTACTTCGGCCAAATATTTCTCTCCCTTTTCATTGATTTTTTACTGTTTTCTGTTGTAAAGTGATCCCAAACCCAGCTACGTTTTCTTGAATCAGAGTTACGTACTGTTTCATCTTCACCCTCAGATTCTTTGCCATCATTTTCAGGGTCACCTTCAACTTCTACTTCATTTTCCGAGTCAATTTCTATTGCCTCATCCTCCAGCTTCTCAGGGGAGTCCCCGTAGAAGAGTAACCAATCCCACTATGCTTGCTGGATTCTTCATATCTTGACTGAAATAAAATATGAAATACTCATTATCTTACATGAATGGAATGCACAGAATTTACAACACACAACACAAGTATGTAGGGTCTAAGGCTTATATTTTTGGCTTTTGGCCTACCACTGACATTGTCTTAAAGCCACTATCATAATGTCATTCACATGACTACATCCACACCAAATCATACATCCACACCCAATCAAGCAAGCTCGAGCAAAACACATAGTGCATTTCTATGCATGATAACCTTGAATTATGCTTACAATCTGTCTTGTCTTGAGTTCACTTTACATAATCTCATTTTGCACTTATCTGATTAAGTATTGGTGGCTATACATTCATCTCTAATGTCAAAGTTATGAACTTTATCTACCAGTTTTTATGTTTACAGATTTCTCTAATTCTTTAGAAAATTTATATGTAACTCCAGAAACAATAGGATGTTCACAGAAGACAAAGAACACATCCATGTTCAAAAAAAAAAATTGAAATAGAAAGATGCACCACACTTTTAGCTAGACTTCAATACCAAATAGTGTGATCATGGAATTAAACTCAACCGATGCGAAACATATAAGAAATGCCCAATTAAAATTACCATTCATTCAACAAATTAAGGAGTAGGTAGTACTACTTGAGAATGGAGATACATATTTTTATTCTCTAATTAAAGGGCCAAATATTAAACCAACACGGTGGCATTAATTGGCAAGAGGGGAAAGGCGTGGCATTAATGGGCGGGAGGAACAGGCGTTGTGGCGGCGGCAGCAAGAGGTGGTGAAGCAGGGGCGGAGGAATTTGTACTAATAGCTATATATATATCAAATATTGTAGAATGATGAATGCTACAAGTTATAAGTTCCAAGTTCTTACCATATTGCAGAGCTTTTGATTTGCAAAGATTAGATTAGGGTTTGCAGATAAAGGGGATCTGGCCAATGGGCATGCAAGGCAAGCAGTGACTCAGTAAGGTCACAATCGTAGAGGCAGAGATGCAAGCAGGCAGTCGCAGAGGCAGTGATTTGCAGAGTTGAGGTGGCAGACTCGCAGTCGCAAAGGCAGAAGTAGAGATGCAAGCAGAAGCAGTGGAGTCGAAGTGCAAAACCACCGCAAAACCAAACCTATAAGTTATAACCTAGTTGAAAAGTTTAAAATATAAGTTATATAACATTTATTTATTATATGGTGCGGTTTCAGTTTCGATGCAGTTTTGAAAACCCAAAACCAAAACCAAATCGTTTTGTGTGCCGCGGTTTGATTTTGAAACCGAAACCGTTTCCAAACCGCAAAACCAAACCATTTGGTGCTGTTTGATTCGATTCGTGTTTCAGTTTCGGTTTTTGGTTCCAAGTGCCCACCCCTACTGTCATGTATTTTGCATATGGACAAATAACAATGCCACTCTTTTAAACATACATTGCACCAGCTAAATCTTTAGAGTGCAAAATTTTTTAAAGGGTAAATTACATAATACTACCTCAACTTTGTGTCTCATAATAATCTAATTCATCATCTTTTAAGTATTTCAATGTCATACATCAACTTACTAATTCGTTGCAATATTATATCTCTGTCAATTTTTCTATCAATTTTTCTGTTCAATATTGATGTGGCAAGCATAGGGCCCACCCCTCATCCAACTGGATTACAAAATTAATAATTAAAATTTTTTAATTATTTAAAAATGTCAAAAATCATAAAATTCAATTGAATATGTTGATGTACAAAACCGGAGAGGTCTTAGAACAACGTAAATCCGACCATGAATCTGCAAGAAAGTAAAGAACACAAGATGTATCGTGATTCACCCCAATGTTTGGGTTACGTCCACACTGATGTTGATATTGTTTCGCTCTAAATGATGAATATACAAGAAGGCTAAAGGCAATACGCTCTCTAGCCTATTTTCTGTGTGTTATCTTCCTCTGGCCTAAGACTTGGCCTCCTTAATGAGGAGAGTGAGGAGTCCTTTTATAGAATAAGGGCTCCTCACTTATAACATATTTGCCCCTTCATTCATTACATAATTACATTTGAGACCCCCGAGTATTTATACGAGATCTAAATACAGAAGCCCTAAGTATGGTACAAACAGTAGTCCTCCAAGTCTTCAATCAAGAAAGTCTTTTGGCTGGAAACTTGAAATTCAGTCCATATGTGGGCCAAAGTAACTAGATGTCGTCCAGAACTGATACTTGATATGAGGCGGTGCTCAATCTGAAATGATGTTCAACTAGAAGTAGCACATGTTGCGAAGCTGCTCGGTTTGTGGCTTATGTTACCTTGGTTGGCTCGGCTTGTGGCGTTGAAGGTAGGGGAGTCTTTTTTATAGAATAAGGGATTGCTCCTCAATACATAAATGATGGGCTAGAGTTGATGATTGCGGCGAGGCGGTTGCTCAACAGACGGCAATGCTCTCTAATGATGGTAAGGGAGTCCCTTTTATAAAATAAGGGCTCGTTCCTCGATACATAAGTGATGGGCTAAGAGTTTGATGTTCGCGGTGAACGGTTGCTCAGCAGGTGGCAATGCTCTCTAATGATGGTGAGGGAGTCCCTTTTATATAATAAGGGCTTGTTCCTCAATACATAAGTGATGGGCTAGAGTTAATGCTCGCGGCGAGGCGGTTGCTCAACAGGCGGCAATGCTCTCTAATGATGGTGAGGGAGTCCCTTTTATAGAATAAGGACTCGCTCCTCAATACATAAGTGATGGGCTAAGAGTTTAATGCTCGCGGCGAGGCGGTTGCTCAGTAGGCGGCGATGCTCTCTAATGAAAGTGAAGGAGTTCTTTTTATAGAATAAGGGCTTACTCCTCAATACATAAGTGATAGGCTAGAGTTTATGATCGCGGTGAGGCGGTTGCTCAACAGGCTGTAATGTTTTCTAATGATAGTGAAGGAGTCCCTTTTATAGAATAAGGGCTCGATCCTCAATACATAAGTGATGGGTTAGAGTTGATGCTCGCAGCAAAGCTGTTGCTCAGCAGACGGCGATGTTCTCTAATGATGATGAGGGAGTCCCTTTTATAGAATAAGGGCTCGCTCCTCAATACATAAATAATGGGCTAAGTCCCCCAAGTATTTTTCATGAGGCCCAGTTATGGAAGCCCAATATATGGTACATAGTGTAGTCCCCCAAATCTTCAGTCAAGAGAATCTGTTGGCTGGAGACTTCAAATTCAATCCATGTATGGGCTGAAATGGCAGTTGTTCGGAGGCGGTCTTTGTATACCATGCACTGAAACTTTGTAGGTGAAGCTTTGAAAGTGAAACTTTGAAGCTAAAGCTTTTATAAATGAAGCTTTCGAAGTTGGAGCTCTGTAAATGAAGCTTTCGAAGCTGGAGCTCTTGTAACTAGAGCTCTGTAAATGAAGCTTTCGAAGTAAGAGCTCTGTAAATGAAGCTTTCGAATCTGATTGACATAAGTGATGCTCATGAATGTTTATGTTGATTGACATGAGTAATGCTCATAGATGTTGACATGAGTGATGCTCATGAATGTTGACATGAGTGATACTTATGAATGTTTATGTATGATTGACATGAGTGATGCTCATGTATGATGGTGATTGTCATGAGCGATGTTCATATATGATTTTTTTTTAGTACTGGACGTACTTTTGATCACCTAGTTAGTGATAATAGTGGTAAGCTGTCGAATAATTTTGGAGTACTGGACGTACTTTTGATCACCTGGTTGGTGATAATAATGGCAGGTTGCCGAATAATTTTGGAGTACTAGACGTACTTTTTTTTTTTACACATCAGTATAACTATACAATAATTGCTCCAGTTTGCAGAAGACAACTTAATAAAATATTCATCAATGACAGTGGGTATGGGTGTGCCATGTTTCCTCGGCTTTTCTCTATCTCCAGACATCTTTTCCTTTTTCATTATTTTCCTCCCTTTATTCATTGCTTTTACTTTCTGCTTTTTCTCGGTTTTTCTGCTTTGCTTTTGCTTTTGCTTTTGGCCTGGTTGCTTCTGGGACCTTGTAGTGGGATGGCAAATAGTTTCGCATCATTAGATGTCTGAATTCCTTTATCATCGTGGTCACCGGACCACTTTCCAGCTGTGTGTTTAAAGGAACCTGTTTTACCTTCACTGTTTTTTCTGTTAGATGTCGCCCAACGGCTTCGCCATTCGTCGTCGTTGAAGCCCATCTGTTCTCCGATTATCATCCAAGAAATTGTTGTGGATGATGATGGCCTCGTCGAGCTCGCCGAAGGCGGAGAAGAGGGAGTGGATGGAGTCGGAGGTGGTGTTTCTAGTGCAGATGCAGCCTCAAGCTTCTCAGCAACTATCTCATTGCATCTGAAGATGGTCCAAAAAATGGATTGCGATTTCTCACTCGTCTGGTCCAAGAGAGAGAAAGTTCAGTGCCGGAGAGATAGAATAAGCCATTTGCGACGCTGTTTTGGAGCTTAAACAACTGTGGTGTAAACTAGGAGCTGCAAAAGAAGCAGAAACGACGCCGTACTATCCACGCTCTTGAAGAACCCTAATTCCCTTGGGTTGGGATCACACTGACAAGTTGGAGAATGCCTGGCAGAATTGCAGGGATCAGGGTATCTTATGCATTATGGTCTCATAAACAATCGTAGCTCTTTTTCACAGAAACAATTAGCTGAGAAATTTGGTGCCTGGTAACGAAATTGAAGGCAGGATCCACAATTTTTATGAACAAGACAACTATTCCTGTCAATCTCAAGTTACAGACAATAATTGCCCTGTTGATATTTATAATCAATGGCATGTAAAACAAAGAGAGCACACTGCCTCTGAAGATGGTGTAAGATCTCTGTAAAGGAAAGCCTTTCACTTTGAAATCACATGCTGAATCTGCCGAGTCCTTACTAGCAAGCCTCATTTTCCCCTTTTGTGATGATCCTCTTTCTAGTAACAACTAATGCAGATTTTGGAGATGGTGAAGGTGATGGAGATATTACTGACGAACAACAATGAAGGTGATGAAGATCAAATGGTATCTGTTTCTTAATGGGCCCACTTGGTTGCAGCTGTATAATGCCCCTCAGACACCCACCAAATGAAGTATTACTATTTTTTTATGGATTATTCTTTTTTCTTGGTGATCTTGGTAATTGGATGGTCTTGATCTTGGGTTTCGTTTTTTCATGAAGAAGAAGAATTTGAGGAGTTCTGGGACTTCTCCTTTGTGTGCTCCTTCTGGGTGAGGCACCAATTGCGGATTCTGTAGGACTCAGCATTTGGGTAAAGATTGCTGCAGTACCTGTGCTGAAATCTGAGTTGGCAAACCTTGCAAAGGAAGAGCTCATAAGAGAAGCTAAAATCCCTACACATGCAACACTCACAGCTGTCTGCTGCTTCCATTTGGACTACTGATTGTGGGGTGATGGTGTTTCCTTTGCATCTGCAGCCGTCTGGTCTCTCTGAAATCCCTGGTTGCAGATCGAGTAGGATCTCGGGTTATGCAGATTCATGGTGGATAGTGGTAAGGTTGTGAAGGTTTCACGGTGGTGAGATGAAAAATTGTGAGAGAATCGACATAGCTTTTGTGTCGATTCCCACAGACGGCGTCAAATGTTGATGCACAAAACCGGAGAGGTCTTGGAACAACGTAAATACGACCGATAATCTGCAAGAAAGTAAAGAACACAAGATGTATCGTGGTTCACCCCAATGTTTGGGCTACGTCCACACTAATGTTGATATTTTTTCGCTCTGAATGATGAATATACAAAAAGGCTAGAGGCAGTGTGCTCTCTAGCCTATTTTCTGTGTGCTCTCTTCCCATGGCCTAAGATTTGGCCTCCTTAACGAGGAGAGTGAGGAGTCCTTTTATAGAATAAGGGCTCCTCACTTATTACATATTTGCCCGTTCATTCATTACATAATTACATTTGAGTCCTTCAAGTATTTATACGATATCTAAATACAGATGCCCTAAGTATGGTACAAACAGAATAAATAATATAAAGGAAAACTAATCAAAATGATTTAAAAATTTTGAGTTTTAACGATAAGAAGAAAATAAAAGATAAAGTGAATAATATTAAGTTTGATTAATGTAAAAATGTGATTTTTCGTTAAAAATTACTAAATTCAATTGGTATTCACGGGATTCATCTTTTTTTCGTTCTTCTTCACCATTTGCTTTTTTTGGTCGAATTCTTCACCATCTTCTTCTCTGCTTGTTCTGGTACATGGAATGGAGAATTAAATTAGGGATTGGCTTATGGCTCAAACAGATGTCGTATATTAAAAAGGAGAGCCATGGATGGGGGATCTACGAGGGTTCAAGGTGGGTTGGTTAACCCTTTGGATTTCTGGGCAGCGGGCATGTGCAAACCTGGTGCTCGACGAAATGCCGCAACCGATGTAGGCAGCACTGCGTGAGGGTTAGAGAACAGATAAGAGAAAACAGACGCAAAAACTCAAGCCTTTCTGTGTTGTGCGATTCGTCCCTCGCCGACTATTTTAAATCTTCAATTCTTGGGCATGTTCCATTGTTCTTCCGCTTCAATTTCTGGTACTTTCATGTCTACTCTAGCCTCTAGGGATTTAGGATTTGAAAGATTTTAGGGATTTAGAGATTCTGGATTTATGGATTCAATTTAAGATCAAATTTAAATTTTAGGAACTTAGAGATTCCTCGAGTCCTCCGCCTTAGTGGCGCTTGTAGCGCCATCTCCCTATTTTATGGTGAGATGATATGCAATCACCTATGATTTATAAGTCGTCCATGACGACTACTATTCTGGCGACGAGGTGATGTTTGATAGAAGAGTGAGGGAGGAAGAGAGCTTTTTATTTAAGAGAAAATGGTAGCAATGGTCCCTGAACTTTACTCAAATTGGAGCAATGGTCCCTCAACTAAAAATCCATTACCATTGGTCCCTCAACTTATCAAAATGTGTAGCTATAGTCCTTTTCATTAATTTCTTCAAAATTTTGTCAAAATATGTTATGTTGGAATAACCATTTATTTAATTAGGGTCCCTCAACTCATCAAAGTGTGTAATTATGGTCATTTTTGTCAATTACGTAAAAAATTTGTCAAAACGAGTTATGTTTGAAGGACCATAGCTACAATTGGGATAAAGTTAAGGGACCATTTCTCCAGTTGAATTAAAATTGAGGGACCAAAGGTAATGGATTTTTAGTTGAGGGACCATAGCTACACGTTTTAATGAGTTGAAGGACCAATGGTAATGGATTTTTAGTTGAAGGACCATTGCTCCAATTTGAGTAAAGTTCAGGGACCATAGCTACAATTTACTCTTTATTTAATTGTTAAATAAAAATAAAAATTTATTATTAATTGATTGATTTTTTTTATTTTAGTTGGAAAATGACGCTCCTATCACATCATCATTTAATGACTCAATTGACAGAAAATTTAACGGAAGTCTAACATTACCACGAATTCATAAGTTAAGGTATAACATTGTAATGTTTAAAACATGATATATAAAACAGTAGCTCAACTTACAGTTGAGGTAGTTTTGTATACTTTACCAATTTTAAATCTTTGTTATAAACAATGTTAATGCTTTAAGCACCATCTCTACATCTTTTGAATACAGCATTTTATATAATTTTCAAACCCGCAGTACTGACACTACTATCTAGTATATACTGAACACAAAACAAATTGTTTCACTGTTTATAAGAACAATGTGATTTCCATTTTCCCCTTGCTAAGTTTGTGTTATTACTTCTTCTGCCATTATCTCAGAAAATATAAATACATTTTTTTTTTCTTCTTCCGCATCTCTCTTCCACTCTCGCTCCTCCCGACTCCGACTTCGCATTCGAACACAAACCCAAACATTTTCATCTCCTTCCCTAAATCAACACGATCATCCATTAATCTTAATTCGCACCCAAGCCCTTAGAACCCTCAAACCCAATTTGGGTTCGACATTCCGGCGACTTTCAAAGGTTTTCCAATGGCGTCCGGCTCTGCAACCACATCTATTCGACTCAGAGAGTCCCAACAACATCATTTGAGCTTTACATCATCGAATCTACCCCTCAATCGAAGATTTCCATAAGTCCAACTTGAAGTGGGTTTTTCCAATGAAGATTCGAATTTTTTTGGGCCAATTTCAGGCCTTTCAGACCTTTTTTGGGTCCGGCTAAGGTAATATTTTTACTCTACACCTTCGAATTAGATTTCATTGTGAGCTAATCGGAGTCTGTGTTTTCCGGCAAATTTTTTTTTCATAAACCAACGATAATTTTTCTACATTATATATTCTAACCAATTTGATGTTTAATTAAATATACAAAGTGTACTGTAGCATTATTTTTATCTTTTAAACATCATCGGAATTGCACTCTTGATTTGTTATCTTTCTGTGTAATATAAACCCTAATTAAATATTGGATACATATATTCAAAAAAAGGTTTAATACGAAAAAATTTGATAACTTTTACTTTGGATTTTTAGTGTTGATGCACAAAACCGAATGGGTCTTGGAACAATGTAAATCTGACCTTGAATCTGCAAGAAAGTAAAGAACACAAGATGTATCGTGGTTCACCCCAATGTTTGGGCTACGTCTACACTGATGTTGATTGTATTTCTCTGTATGAATGTATGGATTACAAGTGTGAGGGGGAGTCCCCCAGAGAAAAAGAGAGTTTGAGAGTGTTTCTCTGTTTGTGAGAGGGTCGCTGGATATGAGCCCTCCTGATTGTGAGGGTGATGAGTCCCTTTTATAAACTAAGTGCTCCTCCCTTTTTACATAAATTATGGGCTCAATGTCTGGAAGCCCAAGTAACGAGACCCAATATAATATGGTACCAACCGTAGTCCTTCAAATCTTCAGTCAAGAGAGTCTTTTGGCTGGAGACTTAAAATTCAGTCCATGTGTGGGCCGAAATAACTAGATGTCGTCTAGAACTGATACTCGATATGTGGCGGTGCTCAATGTGCAATGATGCTCAACTAGAAGTAGCACATGTTGTGAGGCTGCTCGGCTTGTGGCGTTGAAGGTGAGGGATTCCCTTTTATAAAATAAGAGTTCGCTCCTCAATACATAAGTGATGGGTTATGAGTGATGCTCGTGGCAAGGCAGTTGCTCAATTGGCGGCGATGCTCTCTAATGGAGGTGAGGGAGTCCCTTTTATAGAATAAGGGCTCGCTCCTCAATACATAAGTGATGGGCTAGAGTTGATGCTCGCGGCGAGGCAGTCGCTCAGCAGGCAGCGATGCTCTCTAATGATGGTGAGGGAGTCCCTTTTATAGAATAAGGGCTCGCTCCTCAATACATAAGTGATGGGTTAGGAGTGATGCTCGCGGCGAGGCGGTTGCTCAGCTGGCGACGATGCTCTCTAATGGAGGTGAGGGAGTCCCTTTTATTGAATAAGGGCTCGTTTCTCAATACATGAATAATGGGTGATCTCTAATGAAAGTGAGGGAGTCCCTTTTATAAAATAAGGGCTCGCTCCTCAATACATGAATAATGGGTGCTCTCTTATGAAAGTGAGGGATTCCCTTTTATAAAATAAGGGTTCGCTCCTCAGTACATAAATAATGGCTAAGTCCCCCAAGTATTTCTCATGAGGCCCAGTTGCGGAAACCCAATATATGGTGCATAGTGTAATCCCCCAAATCTTCAGTCAATAGAGTCTGTTGGTTGGAAACTTCAAATTCAATCCATGTATAGGCTGAAGTGGCGGTTGTTTGGAGGCGGTCTTTGTATACCATGCACTGAAGTTTTGTAGGTGAAGCTTTGTAAATGAAGTTTTGTAGGTGAAGCTTTGTAAATGAAGCTTTCGAAGCTGGAGCTATGTAAATGAAGCTTTCGAAGCTGGAGCTCTGTAAATGAAGCTTTTGAAGCTAGAGCTCTGTAAATGAAGCTTTCAAAGCTAGAGCTCTGTAAATGAAGCTTTCGAAACTGATTGACATGAGTGATGCTCATGAATGTTTATGTTGATTGACATGAATGATGCTCATGGATGTTGACATGAGTGATGCTCATGAATGTTGACATGAGTGATGCATATGAATGTTGACATGAGTGATACTCATGAATGTTTATGTATGATTGACATGAGCATCACTCAAGAATGTTTATGTATGATTGACATAAGTGATGCTCATGTATAATTTTGGAGTACTGGACGTACTTTTGATCACCTAGTTGGTGATAATAGCGGCAGACTGGTGAATAATTTTGGAGTACGGAACGTACTTTTGATCATCTGGTTGGTGATAAGCAAGTGGGTGTCCGGTCAAACATGAGATCACCATGAGCACGTGGCTCATCAGTCTATAAGTTGGTAGACTTCTTTAATCGGCAACAATGTTGATTAGTGGATCTAGTTGCTCAATAATTCATCTGCTCCTTACACAGGCAAAGCAACTTGTTGTAAGTGTCCGCAACAATATTGATAAATTTGATATGCCCCAGTTAAAGCTTTTTGTAGCACTTATCTTCAAGATATTTGGCAATCTTTAGGATTCGAAAAGGGTTTTTGGTAGCATATTCACATAACTTAACAATTTTATTTTATTTTATTTTATTTTTGGGAGGCCATCAGGAGCCTTGGGAAAGATTCATATGCACATGCTTTCACACGCCAGGAACAGCTTTCTAGAGATGAGCCTCATTTCCTTGTTTTTGCAAAGGCAGATCAGGAGAGATGAGGATGAGATATTCTTATTTCCTTCTTTTTTCCCTTTTTTTTTTATTTTTGCTTTCTGTTTTTGCTTTTGTTTTTTATTTTCTCTTTTCCACTGCACCTCCCTATCCGTCTCTTTCTCTGCGCTGCTGTCATGCATGTGCACCCAATTAATTATTAATCTCTTCTTTACAGTTTGTCCCCTACCGACTTGCGGTCGCTGCTTTTGTTGTTGGCTGCTAAACCTTATTCCATCTTCATCCCCCCTTCCACCACTTTGCATAGTTGCTGCTTCTCTCAGGGTAAGAATAATGGAACGATTTATAAATGTTGCCCAAGATCTAAATAAGTGAGCTCCAGCGCCACTTGGAAATACAAATATGTGGTCACGGCCACCAGTTTGCCTAAAATATGGTATTTGACTTAACACCTTCACATATGTCTAGTTAATCTCCTTATCATTAAGAGCAGACGGGACCCTGGCTTCTTCGGGCTTGTAAGCCGACGCCAACACTGACGAGAACCTTCAACTTTGTTAGTACTGACCTGTAGGGGTGTCTAAATGTTCACCGCCTTCGCCGTGTTCGAAAGACGACGAAGAAGAAACGACGAAAGACCGCGGCAATGCATGAAGACCTGGAACCATGTGAATGCTGAGTCGTGGGATCGGCGTCTGAGTCGTCAAGGAAACCTAGTAGGTCTTCCCTAAGTCGCTTCACCTCGGCCGAGTTGTGAACCGAGTCGTCCGAGTTATCTTGAACCCCTTTTCTGGGATCACGAATTTGGCGGCCCATTTGCCCCACGGACGCTGCCTGATGCCTCGGTACAGGTTCTTCCTCCGGCTTCTCTTCTTGCACATTACCTGAAATGGGGTTGGGATTTTTTACGCGGAATTGAGTCGGTGTGAGTAGTTGGGATAGGATTAGCACCTACTTGCGCCTGTGTGGAATTGACTTGGTACAGGTTCTTCCTCTGCCTCTTCGCCGAGCTCAAGACACATAATGAATCAATGATCCCTGCATTTCGAGCCCACCGACTTGCGCTTGTGTGGGATCCGAAGAGTTTCATCCTCTGTAAAATCTCCGCTCTTGAGATTCGGATTCAAATAGTTCAACCACCACTGTCTGCAGCTTTTCCCGCATCTGTTCAGATCTGTTTCGTGAGGAACCTAGTGCCACTTTCCATCTCCATGCTTTTCAACGTACTGCCTATCATCTTCCTGTTGAGTCCAGGCACCTTTCCTCATTATTCCCCCTTTTGTAATTTTCTCGGCCCCTTGATTTTTCCGGAAAGTTTGATGTGGAGTAGAGAAAGTGAGGTAAAACTACTTAATGTGAGTTGTTGTGGTGTGGAAATAGGATCCCTCAAAAGTTAGACAAAGAGAGAGATGGTACTGGTTTCTTGGGTTTTTGTGATTTTGCAGATTCACGGTGGAGGTGAAAAAATGAAAGAGAACCGACACAACTTTTCGTATCAATTCCCACAGACGGCACCAAATGTTGATGCACAAAACCGGAGAGCTCTTGCAACAACGTAAATCTGACCGTGAATCTGCAAGAAAGTAAAGAACACAAGATATATCGTGGTTCACCCCAATGTTTGGGCTACGTCTACACTGATGTTGATTGTATTTATTTGAATAATGAATATACAAGAATGCTAGAAGCAGTGTGGTCTCTAGCCTATTCTTTTCTCATAGCCTAAACCTCCCCCTAATGAGGAGAGTGAGGAGTCCTTTTATAGAATAAGAGCTCCTCACTTATTACATATTTGCCCCTTCATTTATTACATAATTACATTTGAGTCTTCCGAGTATTTATACGAGATCTAAATACGGAGGCCCTAAGTATGGTACAAACATTTAGAAATGGATCAAATAAGAATTGATCCCTCGTATCAAACAGTGATTCCATTGGCAAATCTCTATTAATCGAACTATTGGTATTGAAATCAACCCTAACTATTTCACAGATCAAATAGTGTATTCAATTTAATGGGTTTGCACTCTTAATAGTTGTTCTTTTGAATTCTTGCTGTTATGTTTAATATCTTTTACAATGCAGCTATTTTAGGCAGAGTCACCAATGAGAATTACTGTTTTGCGTTGTGAAGATTTTCATGCCATTTAACAATCCTCAGTTGTTGACTTCAAATAAGACTTCCCCTAAAGGTAAATTCTTCTCTCTTCCATACATTCAGAATTTAGCAAGTTCACTCATACCCAGTTTACCGACAAAAAATTTGATATTGATCTTGAAAATATGAAAACCCAATAATACTAGATTCTTACAGTTCCATGTCTGTGTCAGTGTGTATATATATGGGGGAGGTAAGATAGAGATGCGCGGGATAATAAGGAAATAGAAAAGCTGCTCTTACTTGATTCTATTCTCCGCCTTTTTTGCTTGCTTTAATCTGCATTCTTCTGATTTCTAACTTTTCAATTTTTTTTATTTTAGTTTTATTGATTTGATTTGGAGGATTTTCTAAGATTGGCTTCAATTGAGTTAGGTTTGTTCAATTTAATCTCATTAGTTTGATTCTAATTCAATAAATTTGTGTAACGTAGAGTTCTCGGTTGGAGATTAAATTTTCTTCATAGTTCATTCAGTTTTTTTAACGATTTATGGTACTCCAATCTGTTTTCAGTGTTCCAGTTTTGCGGTTCCATTAAGATGTGCATATATTGAAAAATAAAAAGTACAAGCTTCCTCTTTGCATGGAAACCAAATTTTGTGTGTACTTTAACCATTATATAATCAAACTTCTCTACACCAAACTCTATGTGTATTATAACGATTATACTTAGGATATATTTTTACTTTGATAGTGAATTCAGACTTCTCAAACTGGGTCTTGCATTTAATTGCGTGCATTATAAGAACTGTGGCTTCCTTGCAAGTCCTTTGGTTAATGCATCTACGAATTTGAATAATTACTGAAGATTTGCTACAATAATACAAACTTTTGGGACGGAAGATTTCTTGCGTTCTTTTAATGCAAGCAATTAGATTGCCTTTTCAATTAGGGGTGGGCACTTAGAACCGAAACACGAACCGAATCGAACTGCACTGAACGGTTTGCTATTGCGTTTTGAAATGGTTTCGGTTTGAAACCGAACCACAATGTAAGAAAACAGTTTGGTTTCGGTTTTGGCTTTGGCTTTTGAAAACCGCACTAAAACTAAACCGCACCACAAACATAGAAAGAACTTTTACTTGAATAACCATATTAGATGTTATGTTTTAATTAAGTGTTTGTTACACTCCATACATTTAAATAGTTGTTTCCTGCTCAGTGCTGCTCTTGGTCTTAGTTGGCATTGGGGACAAAACATTTTTCATAATACTGAGGACAAAACATTTTCATAATATTGGTTCCTGTGTATGCATGTAAATCAGATTCAGATATGTATATTTTTTGTCCTCAATTTCTCTGTTTGGGTGATTATTACTTTCTTAGGCACCGATGGCGGGTGATGGGTAAGGTACTGAAGACTTCAATTTTGGTTTTTTTGAGTGATGAATGTGAAATGGTAAAAGATGTTGACTGGGGTACCTTAATTTGTAAAAAAATGGTTTATTTTGGTTGAAAATGATAGAAGTGTATCAATTTGTTTCATTGTTATTTAATCAAATTCTATCTGATTTGGTTAGGCCTTTTCTAATATTTATGTGAGAGAGGGGAGGACAAAGAGAATTTTTTTCATTTTGTATGTAAATGGTTTGAAAACTAAACCAAAACTGTTTGAAACTACACCGAACCGAACCGTAAAAATTACGGTTTTGGTTTTGGTTTCACTCAAAACTGCACCAAATCAAACCATGGCCACCCCTATTTTAAATCAATTTGACCAAATGAAAATTTTTTGTAATCAATAATTTATTTTAATGTCAAACTTTAAAATTTAAAAATCTAATTGAGTTATTTTAATGCAGGCAATACGTTGTGCTTTCTCAATCAATTCCTTCTTTCTAAAGTTATTCTCAATAGTAAATCACTAGATTTGTTTTAGTGAATTTAACCAAATGTATAATTGTTTGGATGCGTTCCAATATATCCTAAAGCTTTTGAGCAGATTCTTGGTCATTACAACAGTACAAACCTTCTTAAATTTCTTTCATTTTTCATCATTATAGAACTCAGTAGATTTTTTTGGTTCTCTCTTGATCACAAACAGATGGTTCGTTTGTACAATTGAATTGGTGCAACAATATTAGGGCCTATTATTTTTTTGGATAAATCACATAGTAGCCCCTCAGGTTTAAGGTCTATTACAATTCCATACAACTTTTTTAAAACATTTTACTTTCATACCTCACATATTATTTTCTTTCTAAATAATACTTCCGCTACATTTTCCATCCATTAATTCGTTAAGTGCTGATGTGGCTGCCACATTTTCTCTCTTGATCACAAACAGATGGTTCGTTTGTACAATTGAATTGGTGCAACAATATTAGGGCCTATTATTTTTTTGGATAAATCACATAGTTGACACGCCCCGACCCTGATATTCCCCGAATACCAGGACTGACACGTGCTGGCCGACACCCGGGGGTGACGAAAGCCATTAATTGATACAAAAGCTAAGAATAAGAAATAAATGAAGGTTAGAATTTTGAAATACAATGAGTTAACAGTTTAGGAACGTGCTCAGAGCATACAACTAAACCTAATCACTAAAAAGAATTTAGATAAAATTTAATGAATAAGGAAGTGGGTCCTACATCGAGAGGATCCGAAGATGCTGCTGCAGAAGTGTCTCCACGCCGGGATTAGGTACCTTGATTCTAAGTCCTGAATGGGGGCGCAAAACAAAGGTGAGTGGACCAAGTTTATATATATACAATAATAATAAAACAGTTATCAAGATACTAACCCCCAAAGTTTATACAATGAAAACTACTAGCATAATAAATGATGGATTTAATAAAAATCCTAGCATGCCAAATATCTCAAAACTCATATATAGCGGAATATCATCGCAGAAATCAAGACAATAAACGTATCATAAATCGTCTCGTAAACGGGATGTGCTAATAGAAAGATCACTGAATAAATATAACTCCCGGCCCAATGCCTGCACCTCAGTCTCTGTGCCCGTAGCCAGAGATAACTCCCTCCCGGCCCAATGCCTGTCTCCATGTCCCTCAGCCTTTCGCTAGGGATTATTTCTCCCGGCCCACATGCCAACACCAGATCCTCGCCCCAGGCGGCATAGTGTCTACTAGGTACGCACAAATATTTACGTCTCTCATAAATACCACTTCATAGCATAGGTTACCGAAAATCGTCTACGCTATAAAGAGGGTTCAAAATCATGTTCTAGCATCCTATCGTCACCTATCAGATAGTCTACCAGATCATGGTTTTTATAGAAAATAATATATATTAAAATATAGCTCAATATAGGCTAACAATCAATTCCTCCCAAAAATACGAGACGAAACTCAATATATTAAATCATCAGGCTTCACATAAATCAAATCATAAATCCGTAGGCATGCTAAACATTTATACAATTAAATTATAAAATCATAAAATTTTAGAAGGGGTCCACTCACAATACTTAGTTGCCAAAAGCTGCGCCACTAGCGAAGACAAAAACGTCACAATAATTGCCCCTAAGCACATTAAAGAGTCCAATAAATAAAACTATATAATAGAAATTGAATTTGGGAAAACGGACATTGGAAACGGGTTCAGAACGTCGAATTACCCTAAGAAGAGTCCCGGACGAAAACCCGAAAAGTCAACCCTAAAGTCAACCCTAAAGTCAACGTTGACCGGGGGTCAACAGTCAAACTAGGTCAAACGGGTTTTAGGCTTGAAATCCG
>VIEB01000578.1:8157-98200 GCA_006547085.1 Malus baccata
AGGCATAACCAAATGCCTTAATATAAACAAAAGGCCCCGCCTTCTCTCTCTCCTCTTCTCTCTTTCGGCTGCACTCATCACACAAGGCCACATATTCTTTGCCTTTGTAAAAGCCACAAATCAAGGGCTAGACATCATAATGATGTCCCCCTTTTCCTTATTCTATTTTATTAGCCGAAAGGTATTTTGGCTTGTTGTCCACTTGGTCACAAATCCAACACAAGCTGCTTTCTTCGAGCTTTCCGTACTTATTTTCGCCATTAATGTGCTTATCCTGAGCTTGTTTGTGTGCCAAAGCAATGCATCGCAGACGACTTGCTGCCATGCCTAATCTGCTCAAGCTTCAACCCTTCATCATCATTCAGAGCTTTTGTGACACGGACGCACAGTAGTAACTTGGGCATATTTCTAGTATCATATCTGCAGCTTCTTTCCAATGCACATGGGTAGCATTGTCCGCCTTCCTTCTCATCGAAACCCCGCTTCGTTTCTATGTGAATTGAAGGCTTCAACACGATGAATGACACGTTTCTTCTTCAATTCCTCCATGTGACCATGTGCAACTCCAGAGTAGCCCATGAAAGAATGGCTTTCTCAGTAGGACCCAAAAACTCAAATCCCGATCCTGAACTAGGCCTATAAACACAACCGGACATGTTAAATGCTACTGCTCGGATTAAATCAAGAAGATAATGACAATTTGATGAATAAGAAGCTTCATCTTCCATAGATTCATGTCCAAGCCAAAAATTTGTAACCTTCATCTCATTGAACGTCAGTGTGCCAGTTTTGTTACGGTGGCACATCTCATAGTCTCGCAAGCAAGGAGCCTCCGCACCAGATCCTGCTCCGCAATCATCTTCTTCATTGAATAAGTGAGAGTCAAAGTGACAGCAAACGGGAAGCCTTCAAGAATTGCAATCACAACGACAATAACTGCAACTGCTACCATGTCCACCACAGCATTCACCACATCATCAATCTTCGTCTTGCTGCCTTCAAACTTGCCAAATTCACTCTCGTTCTTTGTGTTGCCCGTGAAGTAACGCGCTACCAGGACCTTGAAAACCATGAATGCAACACCCAAGCCAATCTTTGTCATTAGCGGGGTTAGTTTACTTAACCGCTCTTGTAATGGCTTCTACCGATCACTCGTGTCACAGCTGATCAAGCTCATCATTTGGCCCCACGTCGAATTCATGCCAACTGAAGCCAAAAGCATTTGTCCATATCCATCGACCACCTCGGTTCCGGAATACAAGGACGGGTTCTGGCCTCCATTAACTTCCACATGCTCGCTCTCCCTCATTATGCTTGATTCGTCCATGCGCAAGTATTATCCAACTCATTCGCATTTGAAGGAGAAATGCAATTATTATCCAAACTTTAAATGACACTTACTATTGCTCTAACGAGTATTATTTTATTATTTTATTTTTACTCTTTTTTGTTTTGTTGTAAAACTTTTATAAATTGAGCTTGAGCGTGCTTACTTGACATGAAATCGTGTACTGAATTTTCTTACTTTCTAAAAAATAGACAACAATGACCGGATTGTCATTATCTTTTCAGTCACAAATGACAATTAGCCACCATTAAAAGTGACTATAGGTTTTAGTTACTATGAACTTTTTTTTTTTGTAGTACAACGATATTGAATTCGACTAAGCCATAAATGGGTAACCTAATTTAATATTGAATTCGTAGTTACTATGAACTGTTAACTATAAAATAAGCAAAGACTATTTTTATGGTTTGAGAAAAGCTCAAAAAGAATTAGCAACATTACATTATTGGGACTAAAGTTTTAATTACATTATCAGCTAAAAACAGATGTTGAACATACTTGCATCCTACAAATATATGTTGTACAGCAAAGTTTAAATTACATTATTTTAGTATAATAAAAGAATGTAAGAAATAATTATACAAAAATTCATATCAAACTGTGATTTACACATTCTAGAAGTGTCGCTACCGAATTGGGTCTTCAATCCTTCAAAATCAAAGGTACTTCAAATAGAGTTCTTCTTCGACTGCTTCATCTTGAGATAGCTGAAAATAGGAGTCTGAGGAACAGGAATCGACTTGACAATCCAACCAATTGGCCAAGAGACTGCTGCAACACCAACACAAGCACCCCATTGCCCCCAATTCAACCTTTCTGTATCTGCAAACTTCTTCAAAAACTCCACCATCACCACCTGCAGCAAAATTGTGACACCAATAATTCCCAAAAACAACTTGTTGGTGTGGATTCCTCTGAACACATTCTTCTTCTCAAGCTTCCTTGCATTGAACTCATTGAACACCTGGCACAGCACAAATGTGTTGAAGATCAGTGTGTCCTTCACCTTGTCCTCCACACCAAAGATCGATTTTCCTTTGAACTGCAATGTCAGGAGGATTGCAATCTGGTAGAGTGCTTGAGGCAGGAGGTTCCTCCACATTATATTGGTGATCAGAGGCTCCGTCCTCCCGACCGGTTTTTTCTTCATGAGCTCTTTTGTTGGCTTCTCTGTGGCGAGAGCCAGAGCACCTAGTGTGTCCATGATCAAATTCACCCACAGTAACTGAACAGCTGTTAACGGGACTTCACCAGCGGAAATTGCTGCTACAAAGTTGATCACCAGCGCTGCGACATTGACGGTGAGTTGGAATTGGATGAACTTCTGGATGTTTTCGTAAACACATCTTCCCCACCTTAAAACTGTGGCCACCGACGAAAAGTTGTCGTCCATGATCACGATATCCGAGCTCTCTTTCGCGACTTCTGTGCCTTGAATCCCCATGGAAAGTCCGATGTCAGCTTCTTTCAATGCGGGCGCATCGTTTGTGCCATCCCCTGTCACCGCCACCACATGGCCTAGCTGTTTCAAGCACTGCACCATGAGAAGCTTGTCAAAGGGGGAGGACCTTGCCATCACACAGATTTTGTCCACCTTCTCCATTCTTTCTTCCGCTGTGTAGTTGCGAAATTGCACGCCTTGTATCACTGCACCGCTGAAGAACATGTCCTGATCGGGCTTGAGTATCCCGCATTCTGTGGCTATTGCTTTTGCAGTGAACACATTGTCGCCTGTGATCATTTTAACATTCACCCCTGCACGTTGACAGTCTTCAACAGCTTTCTTCACCCCCGGCCGGCATGGATCTTTTAACCCAACAAGGCCTAATAGTGTCAATCCATCTTCTTTTAGCAAATTTTTATGTTCTTGATCATCCACTTGCTCTTGTACCTCAATTTCTGTGTGTGCAAAAGCAATGCATCTGAGGCTGCTCGCCGCCATACCTTGGATAATCTGCTCAAATTTCAATTTTGCGTTCTCATCCATGTCTTTAACCACTCCAGATGCATTGTAGTAACTTGTGCACATTGCTAATACCATCTCTGCAGCTCCTTTCCAATGTGCTTGCACAGAATCGTCCATGTTCCGCTTCATCAAAACCCCACTTCGTTTCTTCTGTGAATTGAAGGCCTCGACATAGAGAATGTTGCAACTCTTCACCACTTTCTGCATATCCATCTTCGCCCCATGCACTGCCCACGAAAGAATCGCCTTCTCAGTAGGACTCCCCGAGATTTCAATTTCCGAACCCGAATTAGGCCGGAACACACTCCCGGTTGTGTTCAGAGCAACCCCTTCATGAATCAAGTTACGAACAAAAGGAGATATGGACGAATACGCCTCTTCTTCCACGGGTTCCTCGCCTAGCCAAAACTTGGTCACCTTCATTTCATTCATGGTGAGAGTGCCTGTTTTATCGGTACAAATGACGGTTGCAGACCCCATCGTCTCACAAGCAGAAAGCTTCCTCACCATCGCCTTATCTGCCATCATTCTCTTCATCGAATACGCAAGCGTTAGAGTCACAGCCAGAGGCAGGCCTTCCGGAATTGCCACCACAACAATTGTAACCGCAGCAGCGACAATCCCTACAACCGCGTTTAATATGTCGTCAACTTTAGTCTTGCTGCCATTATACTCCCGGTTTCCATTCTCGTCCTCTGTATTTCCAGTGAAGTACCTAACCATCAAGACAATCAGGACTAAAAATGCAACTACCAAACCGACTTTACCAATCGATGACGTTAGCTTGTTGAGCCGAGCTTGCAGAGGCGTCTCTTCACCATTGTCGCGGCTGATTTGGCTCATCATTTCGCCCCATGTCGTGTTCATTCCAACAGAGGTGACAAGCATCCGAGCATAGCCATCAGCCACTTTTGTGCCGGAAAACAAGAAAGGATTCTGGTGGTGACTAATTTCGACATGATCACTCTCCCCTGTCATGCTCGATTCGTCTACTTGTAACGAATGGCCGTCTAGAAACAATCCATCAGCAGGAATTTGGTCTCCAATCTTTAAACAAATGACATCACCAACTACAATTTCGAATATCGAAATCTGTTGGCGCCTGCCGCCTCTCACGGCTTCGATTTGGACATTGTCGCTGACTTTAGACAACTTATCAAACTGTCTGTTCTGTCTAAAATTACTCACAGCAGAAACAGAAATTACCAGAATGATTGCGAGAAATATGCTTCCGCCATCTATCCATCCATCTTTTAGACCGTGCACTTTGATTCCCAAGCCGAGAGAAAGCGTAGCGCAGCCTAAGAGGATGAGAATTGTGAGGTCTTTGAAGGCCTCCCACACAAAGTGGAAGAACCCTTTAGTTGGTGGCTTCTTGTACGTGTTCGAGCCGAATGCTTTGAGTCTTTTCAAAATGTCGTCTTCAGGATCATCGCCGCCATGAACTCCATGCTCAGCGTCAGTTTTGAGAGCGGAGGCAATTTCTTCAACCCCTCCAAGCTCCTGAAGCTGGTTGAGATTTTTCTGCTTGACAAGGTTAGTGAGGGTAGTTTGATCAATTTGGAATAAGCTATATGATGGCTCAACTGTAATGGTTGTATGAGAAGGAGATGGAGATATTTTGGTGTTTTTGTATTTTGGTAGTGAAGGGTTGAAGGCTCTAGAGCAGTAGATTGTGGCAAAAGCAGAACGCCATTTTCTTTGGTGTTTGCTAAGAGTGATTTTTGAAACATCAAAAAGCAGCTCGATTTCAATGCAAGCCAACTTTGCATGCAGGGTGGTAGACATGCTTAATTGAAAAATGCTTCCAAGTTTAGAAATCGCAATGAAGGCGGCAGCCGCAGCGAGAGATGATGACTGCTGTGCCCAAATTTAAACAACTATCGACCGGAATACTATCACGGATTCCCAATAGAGGTAGAGAAAAAGCTTCGGAGATGAACGAAATATATCTCAAATGGCAAACAAATAAATGGAAGCAATTGTTGTTCCTCATAAGTTTGCATGAGTATCTACTTATAGCCAGTTAGTTTACTTGGAGAGGACGAGAAGTTCCGTGGAGACGAGCATGTTAAAGACGGTCAAGTTTCCCGCGTTAAGTATTAATTCTTTTCCAATTCACAGCCAAGGTCAAACATCATGGTGGTAGCTTTCGGAAACCAAGCAGAAGCAGCAGAGGACATCAGGGCACAATTTCGTGCGTCCAGATAGTATAAAAAAGAAGACGACCCGCCATGGTGTAATGGCAAGCTGAAGGTGAAAACAATGTTATCTCTGGGAAGGTGCTTTGGACATTACGAATAATGAATGCGTGCGCTTCTTTTTACATAGTGGATGCGTTATAAATTATAATTGGCATTAAGGAAAGGATGGAACATATTCGTCATAGGTAAAAAACTCTTTTTTTAAAGTAAAGACATTTTTTTTGACAAGTGTTCTTAATGGACGATCTGTAAAACAAAAAACAGGCCTAATACTTCGTCTGTAAGTCAAAGAGTTTGTGTTGTGTTTAGCCTGTGATGGGATAGCCTCCCTTCTCTCCAAACTTTTTTTTGACCAAAAAAAAAAAAGACTTTGTGCGTACTTTTGGGAAAATAAAAAAATAAAAATTTTCAGATTAAACTATGCGACTATTTGATACTAGCAGAGAGCACATACTTTGTGTGTGTGAATAATTTCTCTTAATAAGTGCATATTTTTTTTTAATATTACATAATTATTGTTTTGTCTTCTTTATGTAAATATTGTGTATCAAAAGTGAGGGTAAATTTGAAAAAATAAGTATATGATTGTCATTTTCTCAAAAAAAAAAAAAAAGGATAAAATAAGAAAAATAGGGATATGATTGTCATTTTGTCAAAAGGTACAAAATTACTATTTTGCCCTTATTTTGTCAATAGTGTGTATCAAAAGTGAGGGTAAAATAGGAAAAAAAGGGAAAACTTTTGACAAGGAGGGTTCTCTTAATAGTATAGATAGATAAGTTTTTTTGTGACCGTATTACCCTTGCTATTAATTTTGACTCTCTCTAAATTTTGCTCTAATTTAAGAATTTTTCATGACATTTGTAACATAATATTATTTGTTTATGCATATTTTACTTCGTTTTGTGACATAGTATTATATTTTTTATGAAGTTTTTTAATATTTTTTATGAAGCTTTTCACGATTTCGTAGTTAAATAACTACTAAAAGTAGACAAATATATTCAATTTTTTGTATCCTTGTCATAGGTAGATAATAATGCTAAATATTATTTTTTTAATTAACCAGTATGAAATGAGGACGCGGAATTTAAATTGACGAGGTAAACAAAAGTCAAAGTTCATATATAAAAATGTTGTGCGAGTGGCTTGGTTAGAACGTATGAACTTTTATGGAGGGAAAATCACCATAACATTACAAGCAAAGACTCAGAACATTATCTATTCTAAAGTTGAGAAGAGATTGACTATAGCTTAGCTACAGTCAAATTATTGTCTCTTAGATTTGATTAAGGGCAGTTAATTAATCTCACGCGCATTCCTCATCTCATTTATCCTTAACTTTTTATTTTTGTTCATAATTTCTCACAATATTCAAATAAGTATATGCATGATATGAATTTATTTGCTACTCATCTCCTCCAAACACAACCTAGAAGCAACCAATGGCGAAAGCAGTGGTAGAGTCAGGATTTCTTGTGAGCAGGTGCCTCACACAAGTATAGAAGAAGAAAAAAATGTATACTATTTATAAAATCACTAAACAAAGCATCATAATATATATATCCAAATATTTACATATGTGTAGATAGTTTTATCTATTTATATACAGCAACCATAATCATTCTTGACGAGTTTTCATATTTCAAAATCGTTCCATGATGTTATCTATATTATTGAAAAAAATTATTAAACTCGAGAAAGAATTACTAAAAAAATTGCAAGCCCTAAAGCTCAAGTATGAGGTAGGGTAGAGTAGAAACAAATAAAAGTGTATAGAGAATAACCAGGGTTTTACAAACCTTATTGTTCTTTGTTCAATAAATTTGGGATTTGAAATGGCTAAATATATGAAATTCAAGAAGAAGAGGGGGAATAGCTCTATCAGTGCACAAGTGAAAGACGATTTTTTTTTATATAATTAAAAGCAAATGGTGATTTTTAATTTAAAAGGTTATTCATTTGTGATAAATGACCATTTAACATAATATATTTAAATTTTGGGATGGAATCTGTTGGACGAAAGAAACTTTAATAATTGAATTTGTTTAAAGTGTGAGAAGGGTTGCAAGGCAATAAAAATAAGTGTAATACTAATTTCATTTTTTCAAGTCAAATACGTTTAGAACTACTCTAGTCCTTATGTTCTTCCGCCAGTGGGTTGTTCCCAACCCCACGGCATCCAAATTCCAATTGGAGTGGTCAATGGGTTTTCGTCGACAGAGATTCAAAATGTTGACTCACTTCAAATTCATGCACAACTGGCAATTTTCCATATGTTAGTGCTTTACATTACGGCTACAATATTCATGCGCCTGTAACCCGCGTACACTGTCGGAGAAAGAAACAATGCCAGAACTTTAGCTGGTTGCGGAAGAAGTCTATGATAAAATTGGGGTTTCATCATAAAATCAATTGAAAAAATATATAGAGTAGCCCAAGATCATATAATAAGCCACTAGTTGAGCTTTTACCTCACCCAACAACTTGCTCTGATACCATGTAGAATTTTTCAGGTCGACGAGCCGATGACCCACTCCAACAACACAGATACTGTTCCCATTTTACCACATGTCCATTCCGTCAAGTATGAGATTTTATTACAAAATGCATCCGTATTAGTTAGAGTAGGATAATATTATTTAAACACATTGAGTTTCTTTGAACCCACCGATGTAGGATTCTTAACTTCTAGACAGTCTCGCATGAATTTACGATCCTTGATTAATTACCCAAAATGTATACAATTCAATTAAGAATTTCAAGTATTTTTTTATTTCTATTTTTTTTGCCGAAAAGATTTTAAAGTTAGATTGATATTTGTACAAAGTAAATTAGACATGCATGGTGGAAACTTTTTGGTCCCGTATACCGTTAGGCCAACTACCGTTTTGATATAGGTTTTCATAACTTTGTATTTATTCGTCAAGGCTTTGGCTAGTTGTCCTCCTCGCTGTACTTTTTTTTCGTTTCTAATAAATTTTGGTAGGCTTGGGTGTTTGAGGATCCTCCACCAGTCCATACCTAGGTCAAATTACAAAAATAAATTAGCCATGGTGGATATTTTTAGGTCCTGTATATATATTTCTAGTGATCGATGTTCCAATGAATTAATGAATATACGTACATTAGTGGTTAGGGTTGTAAAGTTGGCTCAACCAAATTTAAATCTTACAACCACTTAGTACTACAATTTAGTAGTATTTTTTCATTTATAAATAAGATGTCTTATTTTCGAATATTATAAATGTTGAGTTCAATATTAATTTATTCATCAAACTTTTAGTTTAAATATATCATTGTATTAAAAAAAATATATCCTACAAAGTGCCGTGGGGTTGGGGTCAACTTAATTAACTTATAGTGGCTTAATTTCCTATCAAATCATTAACAACCTCAACCTTAAGTGTGTGGTAATGTAATGGTTTGATGAGAATCACATCATCAACCCACCTCGAGTTTGGAGTTAGTTCAGCTAATTTTGTAAGTTTACAAGACTCATTGGGGTCAAGTTGTTGATCAAAATTTCTTAACAATTCATTAACCACGCGTCCTTCACCTCAAGCCTTGTAAGTAATAGAAAAATTAATTTAGGTCAAGTTTAATAAGTATAAGAAATTTGGTTTAGGTCAGAAAAATATTTTCGACATTGAGGAATATAATCCTATCTTCTTGATTTTAGGTCAGAAAATATCGAAAATACCAAATATCGAACATATGGATTTATATAGTCTGTGAATATTTTCGATATTTGCAGAAGTGCTAGCATTTTGTATAAGTTTTGCAGTCATTTTGGTGTTTTAATTTGATCGCTTCCTACATTGACCTAAAATTAAATTCATTAAACACTTATAGCCTATTACCATGTTAAAAAAAAAAGGAGGGAAAAAAACCCTTTTGAATAAAATGATATCAAAACCCTAAAACATTCTGAAAGAAAATAAGTCGTAGTAGTTGAGAAAGAATGGTGTAGCTACTTACCATTATATAATTTATTTACGTCGAAAGTTATGAGTTTCTCTGTCAGCACGAGGGACAATTATATTGCTTTTGCTTTCAACCTTCGGCAGGACTTGGGTATTTGCATAAGTTGACGCATAGAATTAACATTAAGTTTAAAAAAATATAAAATAAAATAAAATAAAGGGAAGAAATTATAGGGTAAAAGTTTGGAATATTTGGATCAAGTCGTTTGAAATTGACCTCATGTTGTTTTGTTGCATTACTCTTCTAAGACAATTTGGGACAATAATTAACTAATAAGACCACCTTTATCATTTTTTTTTGTCAGAAAGAGGTAGTTGCATATAATAGTAAGGGTGGACACTTGGAATTGAAACCCGAAATCAAAACACGAACCAATGTTCATAAGTTTTTATTTTTATTTTTATTTTTATTTTATTTGCAAATAGTTTGAAATCGAAACCGAACCATTCGAACCAAATGTTTTAGTCCCATTTCGGTTTTAGTTTCAAAACCATACCACAAAAACTTTTGGTTTGGTTTTGCTTTCACTTAAAACCGTACCGAATTTAACCGTACCCACCCCTATATAACATGGCAAAAGCTCCAAGAAACAGAATTAAATACAGACAATGATATCCCATGCTCAAGGAGTTAATACATAAAGCTCCCAGAAAAGAGGAAATCACAGCCAAGCCTGAAAAAGGCACAAAAGGATGGCGCAAAGTCATCCAGTAAAAAAAATTAATAACAAGAACCAACAAGGGAGGGATCTGACCCTCCTGATCCTCGGAATGATGTTTGCCTTATTTGTTATGCTGACGCTGGTTACTTATCAAACCAGCATAAAGCACATCCCCAAATGGTTATGTCTTTACTGTTAGGGATATCACAATATCTTGGAGGTCCACGATATGACCTTAGTTGCGAAATCTTCAAATCGTTCCAAGACCCACCTCACTTCACTACGCCACACGTGAGACATGGTTAGAAGTGTTGCAGTTCTATTGGATTAGGAAGGTGATTGTGTAAATCATAATGTATCTAGGGATATCTTTGAATATTCACTTTAGTAGTTAAATTCTTATTAGAGTTGTAATCCTATTAGGGTAAGGAATTAACCTTCTCTACTACTATAAATAAAGGCACAATGAGTTGGGATAGAACACACATCACAATTCCACATCTCTCTCTTTCTCTACTAATGTCGCACCTCCTCTCTCTCTGTCCTTATTCTAGTTCAGTAAATTAGGCCTACGACAATGTATTTGTTGTTTTTATTCTTTCAAGTTTTTCATCCACTTTTGGTGTGCCTTTGGCTCTGCCGCTGTATACAAAATACAGATTGATGTGAGTTGTACATGTAGAATGTGGAATATATAAAAGTGTGGGGTGTTAGGGTAGTATGAAATGCACGGGAGGTGTATTAAAATGAATTTAATTGAAAAATAGTTTTAGAAAGTATTGAGTATATGGATTGTATTTAAAACGTGAATAAAACAACCATCGAATAATTAACTATCCAATTGACTTGCATTTTACGTATGATTTCTATGCATTTTACTTTGCATAGGAAGCTCTTGCTTAGTGTAGAACATGGATTTGGATCCCATCCAAATTCAAATGGTTAGGATCCTAGAGATCCTTACATCCTAGTCGTTCATCGTATATCGTGCGATCAGAAATCATTTTTATTTTTTTATTTAAAATTACACACAAATAGTACATGACGAAAATTGACCGCACGATATACGATGAACGGCTAGGATGTGAAGATCCCTAGGATCTCTACCATTTGGATCCGGATGGGATCCTCATCCATAGAACATAATCTTTTTTCCTTGTATAAAGCATGCCAAGGCTCTGTTTATCTACGATCAAAAGTCAAATCAAGATAGCAACATAAAATCACATTGAATTTTTTTTTAATACATCATATTTTTACACTAGGAAAAGGGAGAGTATGGTTAAGTCACACAATGAGCAGCCTAATTTGGTATCGAATTCGCCATTCATGAGATTCGAACCTAAGATATCTCACTTCTAAGCGAAGAAACCACCAGACCGTAGTACTGAGTGGCATCACGGTTGAAATAATTGAGATGCAAACAATTCACATTTACATTTACAATGAAATCGAAACACTTTAGAGGGGTGTAGTCAAACTTGGATTTGAGAGGATTTTAATAGATTTTGATACGTGATGGATTTCATAGGATTATATAGATTTCTACAAAATTCATATACATTTTGGAAGATTTGAGAAGATTCATATAACAGATTTCTATGGATTTTGAAAGATTTTGTAGCGTTAAATCTTAACCAGCAAATAAATTAAATAGTGATAACTGTATCTAGGTCATAAATCTAATCAAATGAAGTTGTTCATGCTTTGGAGCTGCATCCCTTGGAGCCGGGAAAAATAAAAAAAAAGTCTTATCACATAAACCCAACTCCTCAAAGATTCCCAGTGCACCCTTTTCCAATCCTACTTCCTCCCGCACTTTATTCTTATCATTTTCGTTGTCACCTTATGTATTCAGGTATATAAGGGCTTGATTTAGTTATCCAGGAGCAGTGGCGAAGCCACATGAGGGCGAGGAGTGGCGACCGCCACCCCCATCATCGGAAAACACGCATGGAGCAAAGGTTCAACCCTTCCCCTTGTCGGAAACTGGATTGGTTTAGCCTCTCCCTGTTTCGGTGCACTGGCTGGCTGGTGGCTCGAAAAGGACCGATTTTGATGTTCTAGGGCTTCTCGAGGTAGGAATTGTGAAAAGCGTTGGATTGAATTGGCCTGTTGGATTTGATTTAGAATTAGGGTTTTGATCAAGGATTGGGGTGTTAAATTTGGGGAATTAGGGGGGTTTTGGGGTCGAATTTGGTGGTGCATTTGAAGGGTTGGTGGGAGAGAACTGAATTGGCGGGCAGCGGTGATGGCGGTGGTTGTGATGTGGATTTGTGGTGGATTGGCGGTGGATGGTGGTGAGATTAATGTTTGATTCTGATCGTGTGGGTAAAGGTTTTTAGATGGTTGAAATGAGGTAGGAGTTCATAGGAAACAGGACGACGCTTGCCAAAAACATATATCACACATTGATTAAGTAATTAAATGTGGAGATGCATAGTGAGTTTTCATAATTAAGAGGAATATGCAAGCTATATGTTAGTGTATAAGCTTCCTACATTAGTTTTGGTGTTACCGGTTGCAACCTCTTCAGTGGAAAGAGCTTTTTCTACTATGAAGATTGTGAAAACACCATTGCGTAACAAAATGGGAGATCAATCGTTGAGTGATAGCATATTTGTTTACATTGAGAGAGATGTATTTGTTTTTTGATAATGAGCCTATTATGCGACGTTTTCATGATATGAAACCTCGTCGGCAACAATTGTAATTTGTTTCTATTGATAAATTATGGAAGACATTACTATATAAAAGGATTTGATTGTTGCTATTCTTTTGAACTTTACACTCTTTTAACTTCGCCCATCCTTCCATCAATTTCTGACTTCGCCACTGTCCAGGAGTACTTTTAATATTTATTAATGAAACGAATTCATTCATGGTACAAAAAAAACAAGCATAAAGAAGCAGACATGCTCTCAACACATGAACCTATGCCGCACAAACAACAGCAATTAACAGGAGGGCCCAGCAGCAACGAAAAAACTGCAGACATCAAGGAAAAATTGCGACCCAGCAACAAAAAATTGAAGAAAAAATCGCATAAAATGATACAACCCAACAACAAAAATTGAAGAAAAAATTGCAAAAATGAAGGAAGAAGATAAAGCAAAGAAAGTGGCTGGCAATGAGAAGAAGATGAGTCGTTCAACTACGTTTCTGGATTTGAAATCCTATGGTGTGAGGTAGGATTCTATTTGATCTTGGTTATATATATTTTTTCCTCTCAAATCCCACAAAATCCACAATTGAATGAAATCCTACAAAATCTTTAATTTTTTAATACATCTAGATTTGGATGGACTTTAAAACTGATTATTAAAATCTCCATTGACTACACCTAAATTTACATGGATTCTAAAAATCTATTAAGATTTATTGGTTGACTACACTAGGATTTTAAAATCTTTTAAATCCTTTCAAATCCAAGTTTGACAACACACCCCTTAGTTTAGCAACTAGTTTAACAACTAAAGCTAGCTAGCTATACCAGCTTAATTCTTTGGTACACTGAAAGGAAAAAGGCCAAAGTTCCTTATAGAAATTTGAGGTTTCACCATAAAATTAAGGCTAAATAGTCAAAATGGTCCTTAAGATTTGCATAACTCATCACTTTGGTCCCTGAAATTCCAAATCAATAAAAGTGGTCGCTGAGATTGTCCACCATCCATCATTTTGGTCATTCCGTTAAAAAATCTGTTAAATGTCCCGGAGCTCTTGGTTGGAAGTTTGGGCAATTTTCAAAGCTTCGTAACTCAATCGTTTCTTAACCAAATTCGACCCACAATATATCAAAATGAAGATAGGAAAGTGTAGAATAAGAGTATACCTATTTGGAAGCTAAATGTTTGCCAGAGATGACCGGAAAATAGTCTCAAAGTTGACTGGTCTGAGCGAAAACTGCAAAACTTGCCAGAAACTGGGTAAATTTTAAACGTTCATAACTTCTTCAATACCTCTCGACGAGACGAATAGAAAGGTACCTTTTTTGACAGCTAGATGGCCGTGGTTTGGCCGGAAAAAAGCTCGAAAGTGGCTAACTCGAGACCAAGATATCCACTTTCGAGTTATTTTCCGGCCAAACCAAGGCGATCTAGCCGTTGAAAAAAGGTACCATTCTCTTCGTCTCGTCGAGAGGTATGATTTTTGTGACTATTTTCCGAGTCAAAAAAATGTACCATTCGTTTCGAGTCATTTTCGAGACCAAGATAGCAACTTTGAGACTATTTTCCGGCCATCTCCGGCAATCATTGGGCTTCCAAATAGGTACAATCTTATTCTACACTTTCTTATCTTCATTTTGATATATTATGGGTCGAATTTGGTTAAGAAACGATTGAGTTACGAAGCTTTGAAAATTGCTCAAACTTCCGGCCAAGAGATCCGGGACACTTAACGGAGTTTTTAACGGAATGACCAAAATGATGGATGGTGGACAATCTCAGGGACCACTATTATTGATTTGGAATCTCAAGGACCAAAGTGATGAGTTATGCAAATCTCAAGGACCATTTTGACTATTTAGCCTAAAATTAATTGACAATATGAAAAGTAACCCATCTACTTCTAAGCACATACAAAGTTTTTTTTTTCCCTTCTAAATATGGCATTCACACTCTCAACTAGAGATGGCAAATGAACCCATTCCGTTGTCATTGGGTACCCATTAAAACTCACTTAGTTTGATTTCACCTTACACCATCATCACATCTGCAATCTCACCTCTATATTATGGTGATATAAATTAAACATGCCTATACCCACTAACAACCCAATAGATTGATTTGTCATCTCTACTCTCAACATCCACATACATAGTCCAACTCACACATTTACCAAGTTAATCCATCATTTAATTCTATGGATGTCAAGGGCAGGGAGCCGGCCTAAAACGACCAATTACGGCCACAGCCGCTTTGGCTTCCAAAAGTAGTAGTTGGGGCTTTTCCTAGCAGCAGTAAGTAAGCAATTCAATTAATGTCGAGCCTTCGCTATAAGGAAGGCAAGCTTCTATGCTTCCATCCACAAATTTAGTTACATCTCATTCCAGAAGCAGAAGGTATCATCATCAGCTGAGCAAAATGGCCATTGAATTCGTCAAGGTTGAAATCGTTGAAAAGCAAACAGTTAAACCATCCTTCCCAACATCTCATGTCCTTGGAATCATTATTATGGGCCAACTATGAGGCAAGATACCTTTAGATTGTGCACAAACATGCAACGAGTATCAAAGATATGCGCCGATGAACCATCAACATGCAAAAGAGCTCGACACCCTGCATGGGGCATAGATCTCGTTGGTCCGCTTAAAAGGCCAAAGGAAACAAAGAATATCTAATAGTAGCAAATGATTACTTTTCCAGGTGGATCAAAGCCGAACCCTTATCTCGAATAACCAAAACAGTGATCAAGTCCTTCGTCTAGAAGAACATTGTATGCTGGTTTGAATTCCGCACACCATAGTAACTAAGAATGGTATGCAATCCACCAGCTCAAAAATCACGGACTAGTACAAAGAACTCAGGGACCACCATCTCACCCTTACTCTACGATATATTTTTTTTTAACAAACGATATTATTTACATTAAGAGGATGACATGAGCTAGCAATAATATGATTCAAATTTGTTTTTGACGAGAATTGAACAAAAAACCTCTCACTTACAAGTGAAGAGGAATACCACTAAATTGTAGTATAAAGTTACATCCTCAAAATTTAAACATGAATTAAAAGTAAATGAACCTAAATTGATAAATGAAACCTCAAAGATCTAATCATTGACTACAAAATGTTGAAAAAAAATAAAAAATCATTGACTACAAAATTAGTCTTACATCTAATTATTCTTATTTTTTTTAGGAAAACTAATAAAAAAGATTTGAAAAACTTTAAATTTTAACGACAATGACAAAATAAAGAATAGAATGAATAGTACCAGAATTGATTTTTTATTATAAAAATATAATTTTTCTTTAAAATAAATAATGAATTTTTCGTTAAAATTTCCTATTTTCTTTTGGTTTTTTACACTGATGATGAATATAGGGGTCAAATTTGGATTTAAATTATACTCGTTATACGACACGATGAGGAATTTGACATGAAAGTCGCAAACACAACCAGTTTTGCCCAGATGGGTTAGAAGAAGGGAGAAAAGTCAGATTACCCATTCCTTCAAACACAATGACGTAATCAGTTTTCCATCACTTTCTCGGGAAAATCCTCGTTTCTCAATCCTGAACTTCTCACATTATGTAGAGAGTAGATAAGGAGATCGAAATATCGGAGAGAAAAGGAAAAGAAGACATGGATGCGGAGCAGACCTTCATCCGAGTACAAGAGCGGTTCTCGCAGATCCTGACGCCGAAAGTGAGAGCTGCTTTGGAGTATATCTACCTCTTCATTGCCATCACCTTGTTCTGTATTCTCGTTGTTATGCACGCCAATTACGTTCAACAGGTTTCTCTTCTCCCTACTTACTTCCTTGTACATATTTTTATGCTGTTTTAGGGTTTTTGACTTTGAAATTCAGCTGGAGAATTGCAATTTGTGCTTACATTTGTCTTAATAGTTTTGTATCTGTTAGGGTTTTGATCAATTCGAGCTTGGTTCGTGTAAATTCTTCACCAATTGCATTTCAATTTGAGTTCCGTTCGTGTAAATTCTTGATCAATTTTAGGTCTTAGCTTTGCAGATATGGATTTTACTTTGTGAGTTCATACTTCACAGTAACATGGGTGGGTGAGCTCATATTTATTGGTCCTCTTGATTGCAAGTGTCTTTAAAAAGTTGAAATTGAATAGACGATCAGTTGCGGTCGAGTTTCTATTCAAATAGCCTTGATGTTATCAGTAGTGTCCTACAGATTTTGTGTTTTGGTTTTTTGTTTATCATGTTTCATATTTGAAATCAACTTCGTGTAGTGTAGATTTTGATATAAAGCCAGAGGGGCTTGAGTGTCGGGAAAACTTGTATCTTCATAAATCGCGATTCCATGAAACTAATCCCCCATACCCTTAAGTTCTGATCATTTTAGTTTTCACGGAAATGGTTAGGTAATTGGTTTAGGATCTGCTTTGTGTTTTCGTCGTTGAATTTGTAATTTTCCTCCATCGTATCTTGTGAGCCTTTGGATTAACTATGATTCTCTTGCACTTGAAGCCTGGCTGTTCAAGTGAACTTTCTGGCGTTGAAACAACAGAAGCGCAAATTATTCAAATTAAGGTATGTCTTGTCTTCTATTTCTCAAACTTTTGAATATTTGCGTGCTCTCAGAAAGCTTGTTGTAAATCATATTGATGCCTTTGGTTCCATTTTGTTGCTTAATAAGAACAATGCAAAGCTATCAGAATTTCTGAACTGAAGCGACTCTATTTTCTGAAGTCCCTTGGTTTATATAGTTTTAAGTTTTGTGATTAGTTTTGTGAATATAGCGAAAAAAGGTTGATATAATAGTTTCAGTTCTGTGCTAGACCTTTGTTCAAATTTTGTACTCAGTATTATTTATTACTTTGGAAAACTTCAGATGTACTTATTTTAAATTTCTTTTGAAGCTCTAATGGTCTGCTTTTCTTTCCTGGACAAGGTTGCATGTTACAGTAGACTTGAGTTTGTTTCTTATAGTGGCCTAACTGACATCTTTGAAATCCTAACTTTTGTTGTTTTCATTTAGATAACTAGTGCAGGGCTGTGGTCGCAGAATGAGTCAGAATTCACCGATGTGATATATGATGGCGCAGACACAAAATCTGTAATGTATAAATTAGAATTTGCTAATGTAGATGGAGATGGATTGACATTTTTTGCTGCAAAATTTTGGTTGAATTGGATTGGTTCTGGTGTTAGGAGGGGTAAGTTGGCATTGAAGACTGATACTGAAGTTGTGGATCAACAGACGGATGGCTCTCCCAATAGCCCAAACACTATGGTAACACTTGATGATGCAGTTGTCAAAAATGAAATAAAGGAGAGGCATAGTAGTTTTCTTTTACGTATGAAAGAGACAGTTAAGGCAGCACTTACTTACTTTAACAAACTGCGGAAAATGCGTCCCCGTCTCTTGTCAGTCCTTCGGAAACATGGAACACATGTCATTGGAAATTTGTGGGTAAGTAGACTGAGGCATTTGAATGTTAACAACCGAATTATAGTTATCCTTGGAAGTTGGAACCAATATTTTAAAAAACACACCCGAGGCATGCCTAGGTGGCTTTGGAGGCAGGGCTGGGGTGAAAATGCCTTCGTCCAGTGGGAGTAGGCCAAAACTCAGCTAGACGTGGTAGACGCGCGCCTTAGGGCTTTCAGGGTGTTTTTATTTTATTTTTATAAAACTTCTTCTCAGTCTTCTTCATTCGACACTTGAGTCCTCGAAGCCTCGCGTTCTTCTTCTTCTCTGTGAAACACTGAAACCCTCCATTCTCTTCGTCACGCGACACCACCAACTAAGCAGCACTGCCACCACCCAGCGAAGAGGGAAAGTGAGAGTGTAGTGAGGGAAAGAGAGTGGGCAGGGGATGTATGTGGACCATATTGAGATGAATGATTTCTTTTTTATTTTTGTATGTTTGTGAATTAAACTTGTCTATGACTTGTGCACTTTGAATGACAAAGGATATTTGTTGTACAAAGTATTATATTTTATATATATGTATATATATTAATGTATATACATGTATGTGTATATATATATATATTAAAAAATTTAGGTCCCATGTGGCGAACCTCAAGGCTTTCGCCTAGGTGGGGCTATCCTGAAATGCCTTGCCTACGCCTTGCCCTTTTAAAACATTGCTTGGAACTTACAAATATTCTTGACCCTGTTTTCTATTTACCAAAATCATTGGATTAAACCAGTCTGCATAAATTGATTTGTGGTTGGTTTCTATACTTTGTACCTATGTTATTACTTTCTACTGTTACTGCATAGGGTGTTCTATGTGCTTTTTAATATGTTGATGTGAATTTCTTTGACATAGTAGGAAATTTATATATCGCCCTGTGTCTCAAATTTTCTCCATCCCCTTGTTTTTAGGTGTCCCAAAATAGGTGCCCATATTCTAATAGCATTGCATAATTATGTAAAGGGAGATTATATTCACACACCCCGAATTACTTCTCCCACACCTTTTTAATTTTTTAATATTTTTTTTATCAAGTGTTAGTGGTGTGTAGAAAATATTAAAAAATTAAAAGGGTGTGGGAGAAGTAATTTGGGGTGTGTGAATATAATCTCTCTCATGTAAACTTCCAAATTACTATTATTGATTCAAAAGAGACCTACAAAAGGAAACAGGTCAAACTAATAGAGGGTAGTTTTGGAAGATTGTGATTATCAATAATGGCAGTATGTTATGTTTCAAGGTCCATGTACCTTTGATCTCATCTAGTTCATGTTGAAGATTATCAGTACTGAAATTGCCATGTGCACGTCTCTTCTTTTAAATAAAGAAAAAATGGCTCTATCCACCTTGTAACCCCACTTTACCTTGACATTTGAAGGATTTTGAATAAGCCCTTCTTCCCCTTCTAATTTTTCGTTGTAGTTTCATCCTACGTGCTGATTCCTTTAACATTGAAATAGTTGCCGCTTGCAGTTTCTCTCTCTCTCTCTCACATGCATTTGACCAATTTCATATTTGGAAACGGATTATAAGAACATGCTTTGTGTGAACATTATTTGATTTCTTGTATTGTAGTTTGAGGTCCTATATACTGATTTTTATTTTGAAGTGCAGAACATTGCAGGGATACATTTAGATCTTGATATTCCCAAGTGGTTGCGCATACTTCATTTGGACAGGCTTAACTTGTATGCAGGTTGCTGACTATCCTTTTAACTATTCATTGCATAACATCATGTTGGATTCCATACACCCATGCTTGTTCTATTTTACTTTTTCATCCGGGAAAAGAAAAACAGTTACTTGCATAGTGCATTTAAACCGAGTGTTACAGTTTAATAATTAAAGGAGCACAAACCATTTTCCACCTTTTCTTTTGGATCCTGGCTTGGTCTCTTTGTCAATGGTAATGAAAAAAAGAATATCTGCATAGGTTGGACGCTGATTTTTTTGACATTTTTGTACAAAGTATTTAAATCTGGAATGCTGTTTCTGTGATTTAGTTGCAAATGCTTGATTGAATACAAAACAAAGGTATAGAATGTTATTTTCAGCAAGTTGTCTGGAGACTGGATATTATGTTCATGTATGAGGATTTTGCTTTTTATGTTGAAAGTCATGCCTTTGGAGGAGCTTGGTGAAAAATCATTTGTAAGTGTTTGTCCTAAAGATAATTTGGGAGGCTGTTGTACCACTTGTAGTGTACTCCAAAAAGGAGGATTTTTGCTTTTTTATCTGATTGGTGCCTGCTGTGTAAAGCAATGGTTGTGCAGTTATTTTTTTTCGTTTTTTGTTTTTGCTTTTTACTAGTAAGAGAGATTTCAACTATATATACTTTTATTTTTGACACAGATAGGTCCCTTACCTTCTTTTAGGCATCATTGTCTAAGTATTATAGGGGCTTTCCTTTTCTTTTCAGTCATTGGATTGGGTAAAGGTTTTGTGTTTATTGTCCTGTTGTGTTTGGGGTTGGCTGCAGGAACCAGAGGCAGCAATTAGGAAAGAAACATGAGATCTGAACCCATGGTTCTAGTTGTTGTTACTTTATAGCCATTATAAAAGCTCACCAATTAGGATTGCACTGGAACATTTTGTTCAGTGTATCAGTTTTCAACAGCCTTTCATGAACTTATGAGAACTGAATGTCATTGTTATTGACAACTTGTTTTGAATCTGTTTCAGTGCAGTGGCTTGAGATCAGAAGCAAAACTTTTGAACCGACTTATTTGTACACTATGGAAAAGGTAAATTTTCAACGGTATAGTTGATTTCCACTCGTATCTCCCGAACTTTCTGATGAGTTGGACTGCACAGGTTTTGGCTTCAGAAGCTTGTTTTGTGATAGTTTTCTAATGTCTTTGTCAATTTTGTTTGTAGGGTTATTTCTTACTACCTGAAAGTGTCAGGTCTCAGCATAATATTCATGCTGTAAACATTAGCGTATCAGCTCGGCATTCTTGTTTTGGGAACAGGTAATGATATTATCTCCACAAAATAACTACATATATTGGTTTGGGTAGCGTGCTTTTGATTTTGGTAGAGAGATTTTTTGTCTAGAACCCATACATTAAATCAAGGTTAACTTAACCCAAGTGCTTGTAGCATGAAAAATGAAGCATCAGTTGTTTGCATTGGCTTTGTTGTACTTCTTAAATCAAACATCTTACAGCTTACCTGTCATATGCAGGAGTGTTTTCTTGTTTTTAATCAGTAATATTCTGATTTATTTATTTGCAATTTTTATTGTTGTTTTTGTTAATATATTTCTATGTTGTATGCATAGATAGTAGCCATACTTTTCATTAGGCTTGAATAGGTTGTTACTGAAATAACAATTTTTAAAAAAAATTATTTCTCAGTAAGATGAGACACTTAGGAGATCTTATTAACTTAGCCTGGTTGGGATCGAATATAGCTCAATAATTCAGGAATCTGGTGAATATATTGCTGATATGTGCAAATATTTTGCAATTGGTCAACAACGGATATTTATGGTGCACCTTTTACTTTCATTTTCCTTTCTCATAATAACATTATACATGTAAGATATATCGTGGTTATATGGATTTGTAAATTTGAGTTGTTAATAAGCATATGGGAGTTGTAAACTAGTATGTGTTTTGATTGTTGTGGTTTATTTACGTTAAATCACCAGGTGGCAGCAGCTACTCATTAACAGATTTGTTGGATATGATACTATTTTAATAAATAGTTTATTGAGTTCACCTGGACAAGGTAAATTAGCCGTTAATTTCCTTTTTACTTTCAATATCTTGTATTCTTAAATAAGTTAGAAATTTGGAAGAGAGCATTAATTAAATTAGAGGCAAAAATGCCACTTGAGAGTGAGTTTCACGACTTGTGCCTAAGCTTGTTATGATACACATTGCAGGATATCTTTATAATTTTCAGACAAAGGAGTTTTTTAATCTTAGTTATGCACAAGAACCACCACAAGGCCCTGCAAGGTTTGGAGGTTTGTTGGATTGTGCCTTCTATTTCCATTCTTGTGCAATGTTGTTTCATCTTGTAAACATGACTCTTCGGTCTTCATATATAATTATAAGATGGCATGGCTTTTCTTTTACATCAGCCATTTCTTGTGAAATTTGCAATTCTGGGAAGCACTTATTGTTGAGGCATATAAAATAAAATTCATGTTTTGTTGAAAAATAGTGCATCTACTTCTCAAATACATAAAGAACAAAGAAAGAATACATAATGTACTACAGAAACCTTTTTGTTTTTCTGTAAAGCACCTGTGACAACACGAGAATTGTTTGTAGGATGGGGGTTAGTTTGGGAGCAATAGGAGAGTTACATGGGTTTGAAAGCATTAGGAGAGTTACATGGGTTTGAACTTTATGGAAAGTGATTGCAAGACAACAGAGAATTTTCGCTATACATTAAGAACTAAGTTGGTACAACATTACTTGAGTGTATTAATGTATTTCTGAGTCTCTGATATATTGGGAAATTTCAATCTGTAATGTATTTGGAGGAATAATGTTTCTAGGATGGGGGTTAGTTTGGGAGCAATAGGAGAGTTACATGGGTTTGAAAGCATTAGGAGAGTTACATGGGTTTGAACTTTATGGAAAGTGATTGCAAGACAGCAGAGAATTTTCGCTTGGTGGCAATTGCGATGTAGGATTAAAGTAGCTGTACAACAGTTGCATTAGTTTATTCTATTTATTTATTTTCGTAATATTGATTATGGGTCTTGATTCATAGATCTTGAATTTTGCTTCCGAAAAGACATTTTATAAAAGGCGGACATGTGGAATGTATGTAATGATGTTTAAAACTGTGATACTTTCGGTTTTACAATAAAGGTTAATTTGGTTATTTGAAAAGACCGTAAAAGTAAGGATGTTATAACACACTTTATGGAATTAAATTTGGCCAAACAATCAACTGAGGACACTCGTAAGAAAAATATGCTACATATCAGGGACCTTAGGCTAACTAAAAATATCTAAGTATTTATTAAAAAAAAGTCTTAAAAACTTATTTTACTCTTTTCCAATAATATATGCATTATGTTAAGAAAAGTTCTGGCTTGATTTGGTTTCTTTGCAGACTACCTGGTGACAAAATGTGGTGTGCTTATGATGTCTCTTTTTGTGTTCTTTACAACCACCATGTCTGTGTCGTTCACATTGAGAGAGACACAGACTCGCATGCTGAAGTTCACAGGTTTGTGTTACTTTGTGTATTCTGGATAAAGCAAAATGCTGATGCTAGCTCCATTCACAATACTTGCCTCCATTAATGTTTTCTTCCGTCCCCTCCTTGAGACAATGAAATAATGTATGTTATGAAACTCTTAATTGTATTTTGACGTTAAACCCAGAAATAGCATTTATTCACGTGTTACTATCAAATTTAAGGTTTTGTTCATCGAAAACATCATCCATTTTGTTTCCCTGCTTTGATGAGTATCATTTTGTTTCCCAGTGTGTCATACATCCTCCTTATCCTGCCTCTATATTTTGGTGCTTACTTTTGTCAAATTATTGCAGTGCAGCTTCAACACCACGCTCGTCATCAGCTTCCAACTTTCCAGTTAATTTTTGTGCATGTAATTGAATCACTTGTCTTTGTGCCGGTAAGTGTACATCTTTTTTGTTCACTATCAACACAATATGTACCCAGTCGATGAGTTTTTTGGATTTTATTTATTCATTTACTTATTTTTACCTGCAAATGCCATGCGAAACTATTTTTGGTTTTGCAGATAATGATCGGTATATTATTTTTTCTGTTCGAGTTTTATGACGATCAACTGTTGGCTTTTATGGTCCTCATACTTGTCTGGTTGAGTGAACTTTTCACGCTGATCAGGTTTCGCTCTCTCCCTTTTAAATAGTGGCATGAAAATTATTGGGTGCCCATGCCTGTACACATAATGAGTACGTTTCAATTCAAAAGTCATTCACTCTGAGACTCTCATTCCTTTCCACAGGTCATGTGATGGGGAATCGTGCTGTCATTAATCAATGCATGAGTTCATATTTTCATTAGACCTTATGTTAGTCGTAAGATATATCAAATATGGGGTCTAGACAATGTGATGATTGCTCAACTTGTTGCTCTTTCGAATCTGGTGTGTGGGCCTATTTTAGGTTGGTAGTTCTAGGCTTAATATGGATAAAATATTACCTGAAAGTTAGTGCTAAACAATTTTGAGGCGGGGTTAGGTTGTAATTGGCACTCTTTTGATCTCTGTAGTAAATTTCCTTGATCAAGGGCTTTGATGTTGTGAGTCAGCTGATTAAATTGGCTTAAGATATGATGTTAGAAAAGGATTATATAATGGCACCTCTTCGAGGCTAATTTTCCCTCCTGTGTGCACACCCTACTTTCGCCAAATTTCTAATTTGTGCCATGCTCTTTTCATTTGATTGCCCTTCTTGCAGTGTCCGGACGCCCATTTCTATGAAGTTCTTTCCCCGCTTCTTTTTGATCTACTTTCTGGTTTTCCACATCTATTTCTTTTCCTATGCTTATGGTACGTATTACTTCTTATTTTACTAGTAGATGGAAACTATTTTTCATTTTCTAGATAAAATCCTGCTTTCGAACTGTTTGCAGGTTTTTCTTATTTGGCTCTTTCTACGGCTGCCGCTTTTATGCTGCATCTCATTCTATACTTCTGGAACCGTTTTGAGGTAATCCTTATTGTGTAGAATTTTCCCTTTTTGGGCCTGGCTTATTGTATAGATGAAAATATTTTTTGAATGACAATGGTAGCCTCAGTTGGCTTTGCAAGTGTAGTCTCAGTTGGTTCCCTTTGCTTGCACTGCTTGTTTGAGCAGATGAATACTGAAGTTCCTAGATTCAGATGGTAGATGTGCACGCGTATGTGTGCTACATTTCACGGGTGTTAAAATATTTGTGTTTAAATTCTTGTTATTCATTGGAAAAGATACCGGAAGAACTTTTACCAGAATAAATCATTTATGGAAAGTTTGAGTGTGGTCTATATTGTTGAGATCTGTAATAGCCTTAATTAGTCGAAGTTTAATCTGTTATTATCTCGGTGCACTGCCTGCAGGTACCAACTCTACAGAGGTTTATCCAAAATCGGCGATTTCAGCTCCAGCAAAACCCAGATTTCCACATTACCTCCTCAACGTTCCTTGCCTCAACTGTACAGATCACAAGATTGAACACAAGAAATCCCGGCCTTGTTAATTCTGACTTGGCATCTGGACCCGGGCTGAGATCTGGATCCAATCCAGTGGTGCCATCGAATGCAGCAGAAGTTCCCGGGCTTCAAGAACAGTCAGGTAATGACAACCTAGACAGGGTAGGAAACCCTCAGGTTCCGGGCCAAGCTGACCTGAATCAAGCAGAGAATGGTCCCAACCCCGGCGGTATGAATTCATTCAGTTCGCTTTTGTTATGGATCTTGGGAGGGGCGTCCTCCGAAGGCGGCCTCAATTCCCTTATTTCTATGTTCAGAGATGTGAGAGAGCAGGGACAAGTTTATGCGGAAGCGGAACCCCCTAGGCAAGAAAATCAAGATGTACAAAGATAGGACCGGAACATTGCATGTATGGAGGAAGGCTATCTCAGTTTGCCTTCCTTTTGTTGTTGTAGTAGATCTTCATGGTGAAGTAGGATAGCAAAGGTTATGCTGGATTGTATAGATATGATGTATGTGACGTCCTTTTGGTTAATCTAAAGAATACAATCGAAAGCAAGAATCGGATTTGGAGATGTTCGATTTTTCTGAACCGTGTCTCCGTCAGCAAAGTGATTTTTCTTAATCTTTTCAAGCTGCAGACCGAGGGCGAGCCTTCGAAAATATTGCTCTTTTGTGATGGAAAGGTCACAGAGTCGTGGACGCGTCCTCTTTGCAAAACAAGGGTACATATGTGTACAATAGATGTTTCTCTTTACCCTTGCAATGCGAGGGGCTTTGTTGGTTTGGGTTCGCTTTTTTCAAGCTGCATACCCATGTTGAATCAATTCCTAATTACTAGTGTTCTACTAATCAAGATATTATGAGAAAAACCATAATATTTTCAATGGTGTCTAGGGTTTAGGGTTTAGAAATTTTTTTGGATGGTTCAAGATCATCATTAACACTAATATCTTGATTAGTAGAACACCAATAAATCACAATAGGGGAGTGCTAGCAACCTTCTTATTTCAACTTTCTCGCTTCTACTCATCTAATGTGATTCCACTTGAACCCATAAGAGAGTTTGGGAATCTCCATAGCAATCCTCGTTAGCTAATTACACGCACTAAACTTGTAGCTTCGAAAATGCAAACTCAAAACAAAGAAATACTAGCAACCTTTGCATTTGGACCTTTTCACTTTAATAAATGACACATACCATCTTTTACATACAAAAAAAGACATTTAATGACACATGTCATTTGTTAAAGTAAAATTGTCCAAATGCAAAAGTTGCTAGCACTCCCCTTTAAAATATAGTGACACGCACTTATGCTCATACAAATAGAAATATTGATACGAGTTTAAATTAAGGGCACTCAAGTATTAACTAGTTAGTAACTTAATATAGAGTTAACCACGCATTTGGCTCGTAACTACAATATTTTTCCATAATCTAACCTACTCACTTTGTAGATCTTCATTCAAAGATAATTCTTACAAAAATCCACCCATATCGAAAATCATTTAGCCATTTGATTATTGTCATGATCATTTCTTTGTTTTCCAACGACTTTGTTCTTGTCTATTTTTTCTATCACATTTAGCTACTGAAATGACTTCCAATTGGGATGAATTTTTCTAAGGATAATTTTTTGAATAAAGATTTATAAAATGAATGGTTTAAATTATGAAAAAATATTGTAGATTCTACCCAAACGCATAATAAGCGTCGTATTAAGTTACTAACGAGTTATCGCTTGAGCGCTCCTAGAATTTAAATGTATAAAATGGTTTCAAATACGTTACATGAATCAAATGAGTTAGCTGTCTGTCACTATTATAGTATCACAAGGTCTAGTAATATCTCTTATTTGTGAATAAAAAATGTTGGTTTCAACTCTCATAAATTACGAGTTGAATATAAATTACGGCTTAAGCTTGTTGGTTTGTATTAGGTTGGAGATTTTCTGAGCCATTAAATTCCAATCCGACCCAAACCCGACACGATACAACCCATTTCCAATTTACCAACCCCGTGTCACTTGCTCCCTCGCTCACACCGTCTTGTACCGCCCTCTCTTCCTTTCGTTGCCGCCGTCAGTGGTTGTCCCTCTCAGCCTCTCTCCAGCGGCTCTTCCTCCTTCAAATTCTACTCACCGCAAAAAAGACAAGGGCACTCGGTCTTGGCATACAAGGACAAGAGGGCTTGCTTTTGCTGAAAATATTCACAGAGAGTCGAAAGGATATTTTCAGGTATTTTTGTTGGTTCTATCTTTCAGTACTACATTGCATATACATATAGTTTGATGGGTTTTAATTAATTTGCTGAATGAATGAATGAAATGATTGATTGGGCATGAAAATTTGTATGAAATGATTGGTGGGTTTTGGAATTGTTGATGGGATAAGTCCTGGGTTTATGGGTTTAGCGTTTATATGTTGTCAATTTTTGGTGTATTTTGATTTTGTATACATTGGTGTTCATGGTGGGAACTGGAAGACCCATTTCTCTAGTCCAGCTGAGCTGCTGAGACGATGACGGAGTTGCAGAGAGGACGAGTTCTCACTCCTCTCTTCCTCTTCGACTTTGATATCGTGACAAGGGTCTTCTTTTTTTCATTATCATCACCCATTCCACTTCCAAATTTCTTTGAATTGTCATATTTTCAGGTATTGTGTTTATTCATCTGATTGTTTTTCTTCGTAGGTTTAGTGTTTCATTTGTTTCTAATATAGGACCTGGGATGTAGTAAGACTTAATTTCAGGTCTTAAATTTTGGGGTTGAATTTGGGGCTTTTGTTTAGGGTTTACGAATTGTGATTTAATATGTTGTGAAATTAGATTTGGGAGTTCATGTTGTGGCTTTGGAGTTCAAAGTTCTTATTGGAAAGGTATTAGTAACACTGTTAAAAACTAGGACTTTTCGTTAGAAAAAGAAGAGGCTGTGATCTGTTATTTAGGTGTTTTAACTGTCTCTTTGCTGGTGGGAATTGTTCAGCTGGTGGAGAAAGTGTAAAATGGGGTTTTCTTATTCTGTTCTGCATTTGACAGGCTCTTTTCTGGCGTTGGTTTTCAGTGGGAATAGTTGTACAAGCACAACTGACTAACTGACTAACTGAGCAAAATGTGGAAGCGAGTGGTACAAGCACCTTCAGCTCAGCTCCAAACCCTAGCCTCACAGAGATCCTCATGTCTCAAACACAGCTTTCGACTCCTCATCTTCTCACCATCTTCCTCTTCAATGACACTGTTTCAGCGATACCCTGCTCTTTCCTCCACCCACGCCACCCTTACTTCCTGTTCCAGTGCGTCTGCATTTATGGGTCATGAGCATGAGGAATTTGAGGCTGAGCATCAGGTTAGCAACGTAACTGCACTGTTATTTCTTTTTCTTTTTTTTGCGGTTTTAAAATATAAAATTTGCTTAATTGTGGGCTACATAGTGATTTTGTTTCGATTAATGTTTCTACAGAGTAGGATCAATACATCCAAACAGAGTGGAATGGATAATGGGTATTATAGTCAAAATAGTGGGCAGTTGCAACAGAAACTAAATGGGGCATGTGCTGATGGTTCACGGGATCCCCAGTATAGTCAAAGTAACAATGGGATTTTCTGGAGAAGCACAGGCAACGAATTTATGAATGACCTAGTTCAACAAAATGGAAATTTTAGAGGGTATTATGGTCATGAAAATAGATGGTTGCAAAAAACCCCAAACCTGCATGGGAAACATTTAGGAAATGGAAATATACAGAATCCATATGTGTCTCGGAAGGAGAATGGAAATTTTAGAGGGTATTATGGTCATGAAAATAGATGGTTGCAAAAAACCCCAAACCTGCATGGGAAACATTTAGGAAATGGAAATATACAGAATCCATATGTGTCTCGGAAGGAGCCATCCATAGATGTCAGACAGAACCCCGATGATTTTAATTCACAAGTAAATTCAGGATCGCAGGGAAACCATAATCAGAATTCTATGCAAAGTTATGCACAGTATCGGCAAAATACCAATGGTTACTCTGAAATGCATCAGCCGAACCCTAATTATGGACAACATCAACAGAATTCTAGTTATGGAAACGGGCAATACCAGCAACACCCTAGTTATGGGCCATACCAGCAAAACCCTAGTTATGGACAATATCAGACAAATTCAGGTGCTTTTCAAAATACGATAGTGGATTCTCACATAGGAAGTGAGTCAAAATCTGAAGCACAATTAATTGAGGCTTCGGAAGATAGCCTGTCTAGTTCCAGTCTTGAAGAGTTGGATCGTTTTTGCAAGGAGGGGAAAGTTAAGGAGGCTGTGGAGATCTTGGGACTGCTAGAGAAGCAGCACGTTCATGTAGATTTGCATCACTTTTTACAGTTGATGCAAGCATGCAGTGAGGCCAAGGCTCTAGAAGAAGCAAAAGTTGTTCATGACAACATTACAAGATTATTGCCGCCTTTGAATGTGAGTACGTACAACAAAATCTTGGAGATGTATTCTAAATGTGGTTCTATGGACAATTCATTTTTGGTTTTCAACAAGATGCCAAACCGGAATTTGACATCGTGGGACATTATGATAACATGGTTTGCTAAGAATGGTCTTGGGGAAGATGCCATTGATCTATTTACCCAATTCAAGAAAGCAGGCTTGAAACCTGATGGCCAATTGTTTATTGGGGTCTTATACGCTTGTAGCGTCGTGGGAGATATTAATGAGGGATTGCTGCATTTTGAATCAATGAGCAAAGATTATGGTATTGTCCCAAATATGGATCATTATGTGAGTGTAGTAGATATGCTAGGAAGTACGGGCTATCTGGATGAAGCTTTGGAATTCATTGAAAAGATGCCATTGGAACCTAATGTCGATGTTTGGAAAACCTTGATGAATCACTGTAGAGTTCATGGGCAGTTGGAGCTTGGGGACAGGTGTGCAGAGCTTATTGAGCAGCTAGATCCCTCCTGCTTAGATGAGCAATCAAAGGCTGGCCTTATTCCTGTAAAAGAATCTGACCTGGTAAAGGAGAAAGAGAAGAAAAAAGTAGCAGCACAAAATCTTTTAGAAGTGAGGAGCCGAGTCCATGAATATCGAGCAGGTGATAAATCTCATCCTGAGAACGATGAGATTTATGCTCAACTTAGGGGTTTAAGGGAACAAATGAAGGAGGCTGGTTACATTCCGGAGACTAGATTTGTGCTACATGACATAGATCAGGAAGGCAAGGAAGATGCTTTGCTTGCCCATAGTGAGAGACTTGCTCTTGCTCATGGCCTCATTAGCAGCTCAGCTCGTTCAACTATTAGGGTTATCAAGAATCTTCGTGTTTGTGGTGATTGCCATAACGCACTGAAGATCATTTCGAAAATTGTAGGCAGAGAACTCATCATGCGAGATGCTAAGAGGTTCCACCATTTCAAAGACGGATTGTGTTCTTGCCGAGATTATTGGTGAACATATGAAACTCGAATTATTCTTTTGTCGCAGGTATTATTACAAACTCTGTTTTGATTACTCGAAATGCCGCCATGTTATATGATATAATGCTTTGAAAAGTAATTTTGAGACGGACCTTAATTCAACTGATCAAACTGCTAACCTGCGTAAGCCTATCGCAAAGAGCACCTCATTCTTTCGATGTCCAATATTTAGCTGTAGCATCTGTCGAGAAATCGGCCTCTGTAAATACGAATTGCTGTTCAAATTTGCTGCCAGGAGCTTTGATGTCCTTCGAAATCTTGATGTTATCAGTATTGCTCTTCTTCGTCGAGGTACCGAAGACACGTAATTAAATGAAGAGGATTGTGAATCTTAGACCAAGACTTGCAAATACCACAAGAAATTAAAGCTACAAGCAATCCATTGGACCAAACACGACCAGAGAGTTTACTAGAAGCAATAAACCGCTTCCTGCGTAAGATAAAAGTTTTTTCTATCCCGTACACAGAACCTAACACGACCCAAAAGATAAAGTACGAAAAGCAGTGTTTTAAAAAGCACCGCTTAATCATTGGTGTTTTAACTTATCAAAATGTACAGTTATGGTCATTTTCGTCAACTCCGTTAGAATTTTCGTCAAAATGAGTCACGTGCTGAATTAAGAGGCAAATATGAAAAACCAAACCAAATGAGAAAATTGTAGCAATGGGAATGACCCTTCAGATTTACCCTAATTAGAGTAAAGGTCCTTCAACTCATCAAAATGTGCAGCTTTGATCATTTTCATCAACTCCGTTGGAATTACCGTCAAAATGAGTCATGTGCTTAAGCGGATCATGGTTGTGGGGTATATTATCAGTTTGTCCATGGAGCCTTCCACCATGGCTACTTGTTCTCCTTGGCACGCACGAGGTTGCCGAAAGAGAATTGGCGGAAGTGGAAGGAGGGAAGATGTTGTCGATGGGGACGGGAAAGGCTTTTTGGATGTGTTGGGTCGGGGGAAGCGTGTTATGGCTATTGGGTATATTTAATTTTTCGTGTTTGCCTATTAATTAGTGTCACGTGTATGACATACTGTTCTAAAAATCTTTGCCTAGCGCCGTCTAGGCCCCATCTAGGCGTTAGGCAGTTGGTCACCGTCCCGATTAATGTTTAGGCGTTTGAAAATTTAGAAATGGCATCTAGACCCGTTGAGGCGCCCGCCTAAACCTCCTAGCCCACCCAGACCTGCCTAAGCACCCACATAGGTTGTGACTCACTTTATATGTATGAAATTGTAAGGGATTTGTTGAATACTTAAATGAATACACATTATAAATGGCATCTAGACCCGTTGAGGCGCCCGCCTAAACCTCCTAGCCCACCCAGACCTGCCTAAGCACCCACATAGGTTGTGACTCACTTTATATGTATGAAATTGTAAGGGATTTGTTGAATACTTAAATGAATACACATTATATACATGTTACCAGTTTTCATTATATTCCAATACTTCTTAATATATATTCTATTTTGTAGTTTATAATAAAATTATAGATATTTTAAGTAGAAACAGTCACTTATTTACACGAAATACAATAGATTTACTTAAATCCGCCTAGGCGCTAGGCCCCAGCTCGCGCACCCGACTAGCACCTAGCGTCTTTAGAACCTTGGTATGACACATGACTTATTTTGATAAAAGTTCTGACGAAGTTAACAAAAATAATCATTTCTGCACGTTTTGACACATGACTTATTTTGATAAAAGTTTTGACGAAATTAACAAAAATGACAATTTCTGCACGTTTTGACAAGTTAAGAGATTAATGATTACGAATTTTTAGTTGAACGCTCATTGCTTTAATTAAATTAAAAAGTTAAGAGACCATTCCTACAATTTTTTTCATTTTCTTTAGTCAAATCCAAACCAAACAGTTATGTTAGGATTCTAAGCCGTTGGATTGATCTAAATGTTTGATATGCATTGACCACAGGCACTCTCTCAGGTGAGCTGCTCTGTCCATCTTTTCTTCTTCCTCTTTTCTCTTTCTCTCTGAATTGACGACACCACGATGTGGAGGAACTCGAAGAGATTATCTTCCAAGTTCCCGATATCCAACAACCCACTCTACCTCCTATCCTCCGCCTCCTCATCCGCCAAACACGGCGGCGTTCGACCTCTGCTGCTCTCTCACTCCCTCTCCCAATCCCACCCCTACTCCCCTTCCCCTTCGCCTTCAGATTCTCTCAAGCTCGGGCTTCACCGATCCGATGGAGTCGGAGCGCTTTCGGCAGCGGCTGATCTCCCGTCGTTGGCTTCCAGGGCCTCGCACTTGGCCCGCCACTATGGGCAGTGCTATTAGGAGCTCTCCAAAGCTTGCCTCAGGTACTCATTACCTCCTTTTCTTCAATCCATTTTTCATTGATTTTTTTTAAATTAAATTATTTTTCATCTTGGAATAATTAAATCATTGTATTATCTGATATTTTTTGATAATTTCTGTGATAATTTTGTATGTGCGCGATTATTTGATACGTTTAATCTCAGGTTGATTCACACAGTTGTACTGCTCTTAAACGTTTGATTTTCTATTGGAGAGCAAGATTTAATTTCAATATATCAACAAGATAATCTCTGTGGACAAGTTGTCATTCTTAAACAAACTGGATTGCAGAAACAATAATATGTTTTCTTTCAAAGACTAGGACCTTAATCCGAAATTAGGTTATCGAAAATATCTCCTGTCCAGTCGGCGTGAATATGACCCAAAAGGATACACCCCATTGTGAAGAAAGTGAGGAGAAAAAAAAAAATCAGGACTCAGTTTAATTGCTCTGTTAGAAAAGATGTTTCGATGTTTTGCTTCAACATGTAAAAGCAGTATCGGCCCTATCGGGTGTATTTTCTTTCATGCATTAAACATGTACATTTTGTGTTCATAGCGGATTCTCTTCTAACTGCGGATTATTCATTGAAACTTAGTTAAAGATTTTTTTTCTTATGAGTTGTTCACTTTCACAGCATGTTAGTCGTTGCAACTTCTGGAACTGGGTTTATTCTTGGAAGTGGCCATGCCATTGATTTTGCTGGACTTTGTTGCACATGTGCTGGTACCATGATGGTTGCAGCATCTGCTAATTCCTTAAATCAGGTTTGCTGTTCAATAACAGATTTTTCTTTCTACACACACACAATATACGGAAGTGGAGCTAACTGGCGGGTCAGTGTGCAAAGAGAGGTCTCCCTTTAACAGGATAGATACACATACACACACGGAACATTTTTTTTTTTGTCCATTAAAGTTGGATCTAAGATACAAGCAGGAATGAAGCTTAGCACGGAATCAGACTTTATAGGGACCAATATGAAAATTATGAACAAAATATTTAATGATAATTAGGATCGTTTCAAGATTAATGGTTTTCGAAAGTTTTGTATTATTTTATTTTGATGGTGCAGTATCTAATTTTTCGTTGTTTAGGGCCCATTTGATCATTTTTTAGTAGTTAATGGCTCACTATTTGCAGTACCTGTAGTTTTGTAGATCAACAATTTGATCAGGTAAGGTGTTAAATCATTGAAATTATTTGGTTTTAGGTGTTTGAGAAGCAAAATGATGCCAAAATGAACAGAACGAAGAACAGACCACTACCTTCAGGACGCATTACGATCCCTCATGCAGTCACCTTGGCGTCTGCTACTGGTTTAGCTGGCACTGCTTTGTTAGCAAGCAAGGTGCCCAAATGAATTTACACTTTCTTCTATAATTGTTATATGACATTAAATGTCTGATTTCCATCACCTCAAATGTTTGATTGTTTGGGGACTAATGTTGCAACTCTTATGACAAGGTTGTTGCAGGCTAATATGTTGGCAGCTGGTCTTGGAGCTTCCAATCTAATACTTTATGCGTTTGTCTACACTCCATTGAAGCAGATTCACCCAGTGAACACATGGGTTGGTGCTGTTGTTGGTGCTATCCCTCCACTTCTAGGGTAATTTGTTCCGTAAGTTTCTTTGAGCTACATGCTATTTTCATTGGACCTATTGGAGTTACTTTATTTATTGCTTTGGCTGTTGAACAATTATTCTTTCGATTGACTCATAGTAGCTTAAATGTTAGTTGTTGCAATATATTTTGGCAGCCCAAAACTGATCTGGGTTTTCTCTAATCCCCATTAAGCATTAAATAAAAACGAAGTTTGTTTTCCAGTATATATTGAAAAGTACCCATTGTTGTACTGTACCAAATATATTATACATAAAACTGCAAATTCCTCCCGTATCTTTTTCTCTCTGTCCTCCCCATGACCTCCCTCTCTGGTCTGAATTTTTTTGTAATATCTACAAACTTACCTCGTAGCTTCCACTTGTTTAACAGTAATAGATCGCTCTCTCTCTCTCTCTCTCTCTCTCTCTCTATCTCTCTCTCTCTCGCGCGCGCGCGCGCACGCTCACTCACACACACACGTGTGTTTGCGTGTGTGTACGCCTTGTTATGGGACCATTTTCAAGTTGATCTTGAACCGCCCCAGGCAGAGGTGGTTTTCTTTGTGTCACCATCTGATTGGTACAACACTCCTGTAGCCAAGGACTGCACCACAAAGGAACCCAATTATTGTTGATCGGTTTGTGTTTGCATGTATATAAGAAGATGATTGACCATTACTTACCTCTCTCTGATATCCCGTTTTATCTGCCCAATAGACTTTTAGATATGAAGCTTCTAACCCTGCCAATCAACCTTGATCTTAGGATGTTATTATGGAGATCTGTTGGGAATCATGGTGGCTGACTTTAGCCGTAGGCGTAAAAAATAGAAACTGGGTTTTTTTATTCAGTTACTAGTAGTTTTACTATTTTCTTGTCTATAATTCAACCTTCTTTTTTCTTATTCATACAAGAATAATTCTTATTTATTCTGATTGAAAAAAAATGGGAATAGATCTAATTTTCTTCATTATAATTCTTTGTGCTGGAAGTTCCCCTTGCAGTATTCATGTACTCTATAATTTTCTCCATGTTGAAGTTCCCCCCTTTGCAGATCTGAACTGATATTCTTGTTTGTTTCATTACAAGTCATGCCATAAATAAGTTGTGATCAAGAACTGAATTTCCTGCATTCTGGTTCATGATTTCTATTTTGGGTTTCAGTTGGGCTGCAGCTTCCGGCCAGGTTTCCCTCAATGCAATGCTACTCCCAGCTGCTCTCTACTTTTGGCAAATACCTCATTTTATGGCCCTAGCATACTTGTGCCGTAATGACTATGCTGCCGGAGGGTATGAACTTTTGGGTCTTTCACGGTCTTACTTTAATATTTATGTCATCAGTTGAAAAGATTCAACTATTGCACCTGGAAATTGTTTCAGAACAGGAGTTTTATTTCCTGCCTTTGCTTTCATGGGCCTTGTATCTGTTCATGGAAAGAATTAATCAATATCCAATTATGCCCTATGAGTTCAATGCAGAAAGAATTATAGTTGACAGATTTTATACTTTTGAGAACAAATGTTGTGAGCAGCCTGTTTTGTTATCAATTTAATTCCCCTTTTAAATGATTAGCATGAGATTTTAGGAATTTGCTGTCAAGCTGATTGTAGGTGGGATCTTTGATGCAGTTCACTTCTCCTTCGTGTCTAATCCTTTTTCGTTTGTTGCATATTCAGATTTAGGATGTTCTCCCTTGCTGATGCTTCTGGTGAGAGAACAGCCTCGGTAGCTTTAAGGAATTGCATATACATGATCCCTTTGGGGTTCTTGGCCTATGACTGTAAGTCCAAGACTCACAAACCATCTTTCTTTTTCTAATTGTGTTTCTATTTGTATTTTTGTATTCCTGTTGGTGGTTGTCTTCTTGTAATGCTCTTTGGGCCTTTTTCTTTTTCTTCTCGCTTTTCAACCAATGTTCAACCAATCTTATTTCTTATTGAAAGAAGGTTTTCAGTCATATAGGTGCCAGCATTGGTCTTCTTTAAATTGAAAATAAGTGATTTAGACTTACATTTACCATTGGGAAAAAACACAAGAAATGTCAGTCTTTTTCTTTTTTTCTTCCATGAAATAAGCTATGTGTCTGATATGGCTGTTTTCAGATTGCATTTCTGAGTCTTTAGCTATTTGCATTTTTCTAAGGCTCTTGGTGGTTTAACAAAGCTGACGAGTTATATTTGTTATTCATGGTTTTGGTTAATTTCATGTCGCTGGTCCTCTCGTACATTGACTTTAATATGTGGCTCCTTCTACCTGTTATCAATTGTATGATACTGTGGGGACAATTCTTGATCATCGTTGTACGTGATTGATTAATCGGACATGTCATCTTTGTTATCACGCAACTCTTCTTGGCAGTGGAATGACCAACATATTCCATGCTTGAGATGCAACCTTTGGCCTTTGATCACTAAGCAGGGAATAATTAATGTTGGGGATTACATCTCATTCCGCCCGTTTCTTCTGTCTGCAGGGGGGATGACGTCTGGATGGTTTTGTCTTGAATCTACTCTTCTTACTCTCGCGATAGCTGCAACATCATTTTCATTCTATCAAGACCGTACTACACATAAAGCAAGGAAGATGTTTCGTGCCAGCCTTCTTTACCTTCCTGTATTTACGTCGGGGATTATGTTCCACCGCATCGTTGATAATCAACAGAGCCTTTCTGAAGAGAATTTAGAGAGTAGTGTTGAGCTTTCATTGTCCTCACAAGACGGCAATGTCAAACGGAAGAGTAGGTCGAGGAATTCCACAGATGGCTCCCAAGTTCGCCCACCTGTATCGTACGCCTCTATTGCACCGTTTCCTTTCCTCCCGGTTCCTTCGTATGCCGATCCATGATATGTTTCTGGGTCCCTTGTTTTTTACAATGAAACGTCGAAAGCTGCCCAACAAAGTATTTTTGTTCAAAGAGCAATGTCTTTCCCCAAGCAAACGTCTCCCGGAAAGGTCGAAAGCCTGTATTCTTTTGCAAATTGCAAGTTTCTTGTTGCGAATGTATTTTTTTGCTTTGTAGGGTTGGAGGTTTAGGTGTTTGAGTTGGTAATGCATTGTTGATTTAAAGTATACGTATAAGGCGGCCATCTGTTCAACGATCATGGAAGAGCAGCTATTGATTTTTTGCAGAGATGTTATTTACAAAGTGATTTATAATATGAACGGTACTACTCATAAACACAAAATTTTGTAAATCGATCATAACGTAATTTGAGGAACTCCTCAATCTTAAGGAGCCAAGATACCTGCATCAACTGCATGATCGAGTTGCTAAGCCTTTGATAGGGTTGTGGGCCCCCTGTTATACTGAGATAGCTCCTAGGCTCCGCGGTTGCAGGTTGAATCACGGGCTTGTGCACTTCTTAGATCATTCGATCGTTGTTTACTAATTAGGTGGATGCCCCTACAGTCGTTTTTGTGAAGACAAGTCTAGTCGTCTTTGTGTTCTTAAGTTTGAGTACAGGCGATCGCTCTACAGTCGTTTTTGCGTTCACCTACCATGCCTATTTAAGCGAAAGTCCCATTTGCATCTCACATATGGGATTGTAAGACTTCCAAGAACTAACTTGCCATAACTGTCTCTCGTTCACATACTATCGTACATAAGACCATCTTCAAAGGAGATGTCAAAAATGCCACATAGACATATAACAGTAATAAATGACGTATCATTTACTCCAACCAAGATGCAAAAAATGACATGGAAAAGAAGGCTAAGTTGACTTGGACAAAGAGATGTCAAAATTCAAGTAGCCTTCAAATTTGATTTTTTCTATTTCCAAAAGTATTCCACTTGCCTTACCTTAAATAAAGCAATAAATTTTATTATTTTTAAACAAACAACAACCCAACTTTTATTATTTTTGTTTAAAAAAACGTAAATGAAGCAATAAATTTTGGCATATCCGATGGAATGAAAATATTGACAATATGTAAAATTGTCAAGTCAACCATCAAATTGAAATTTGATGTTTTGAAATTGATGTCTCATTTGGAGATGCTCGAACATACTAAAATGTGTGTACAGATTACATGTGCATGTGTTCAAGTGTGTGCCTACATTTGGCCACGTGTTACCATCACTGGCTCAATTATCAACCCTATTTACATTTAATTTGTATGACATATTTGTCGATTTGTTCCCTAAACTTGTATTGAGCTGCTAATTTCCCTCATGAACTTTAATTTTAACTGATTACCCTCTTGAACTTTTATAATAGCCAATTTCCCTCTCAAACTTTAGTTTTAGCCAATTACCCCCCCTGAACTTTAATAAATAGCCAATTTCCCTCATACGTTAGATTTTAAAAGTTTACATCCAATTTTCCATCCATCTTGATCACGGAAACAACACATGATAACTATATGAGAGCAAGAAGGATGAAAAATTGGCTATTTATAAAAGTTCAGTGGGGTAATCGGCTAAAATAAAAGTTCAATGGGGAAATTGACTAATTTAAAAAGTTTAAATGGGTAATCGGTTAAAATTAAAGTTCAAAGGGAAATTTACAGCTACATACAAGTAACAAATACCTCAATTTGTCTTATTTCTCTTGACTGACTTATAGACTTTGTCAAACGTCTTTGCGGGGTTGGATGTAAAAAAATGGAGCTCTTTTCATAAAATTCCAAGCTAAAATGTAGCTTTTCCTGTGCAAAACTGACTAAGCCGCTGGATGTAGAAAAAGGACGCTAATTTCATAAAATTCCAAGCTAAAAAGTAGCTTTTTCTATGTAAAACCGACAGGGTTAAATGTACCGTGTGACAGGGAAAAGGATCTGTAGAAAAAGAAAGCTATTTTCATAAAATTTCAAGCTAAAAAGTAGCTTTTCCTATGTAAAACCGACTGGGCAGTTGGATGTAGAAAAAATGAAGCTCTTTTCATAAAATTCCAAGCTAAAATGCCGATTGGGTTAAATGTACCGTGTGATAGGGTGTTTGTCACTCACAATGTCATGCGTCAAGTACTTTCAAATTATTGAGCTCAATTACTGTTGATTTTTGTTGAAATTAAATATCCATTAGTACTTGAGTGAAATAAAGGCATTAGGCCTAATCCAAACTTATTTTAGGTCCAAACATTTTGTTCATTTTTTCCCTCCTGTAGACTGACCTATAAGTTATGGAAGAACATTGTCTACCACTCAAATTTAAAAGAGATGAATCATGAAAAGTGATGAAGTTTATATTATTTCATTTTCGATGCACAAGTTGTTCATTTTAATTAAAAAAGTTTCATGATGATGAACTAATCTCCACTGGAAAATGAAACAAATAAATCCTTCGATCTCAAGATAGTTTGTCAGTCAATACTTCAATTCTCTTCTGGAAAATGATTTTTAAAACTAATTAAGTAGATCAATTATTGCTATATATGTGCCTGACGTTTCTTTGGGGATGAAGTTGAACCATCACTGTGACACTGTCTGCAATTTGTTTTGGGGATGGACCATCCTTTTTGTCTTGTACCTCTTGACTCACTACCGTCTTTGTAGGTCTGGAGATGTAGAAAAGTAATTTGTAGTAAATATCTTTACTAATGTGTGTATAAATAGCACTCTATATTACTCATTCCTCACACCAATCACCTACTTGATATCTACATGGATAGAGTCATGAGACTTGTTCCACTACTCACCTTTCTTCTATCCATTGCGTCTTTTACACTTAGCTTATGCAATGGAAACCTGAATGTGCCTTGCCAAGAAAATGAGAGACAAACACTTCTTATGTTCAAGGAAGATCTCGATGATTCTTCAAATCTGCTTTCCTCTTGGGTTGCTGAAGGCGATTGTTGCACCTGGACCGGAGTTGCCTGCGACAATTTAACCGGTCATGTCCGTGAGCTCCACCTTGCTGGTTATTATGATGAAGTGGCTGGTGAGTACCATAGGCTGGGTGGTAAGGTAAATCCTTCTCTACTCAATTTAAAGCATCTCACCTACTTGAACTTAAGCGACAATGATTTTGGAGGACGACAGATTCCTAGCCTTCTAGGTTCTCTTAAAGGTTTAAGATATCTTGACCTCTCGGATGCAGGGTTCAACGGAACCATTCCTCATCAGTTGGGAAATCTCTCGAGCCTACGTCATCTGGACCTTTCTCGGAACTATGGTTCGAAGGTCGAGAATCTCAAATGGCTCTCTGGTCTTTCTCAGTTGAAACATCTTGACATGAGTTATACAGATCTTACCAGGGCATCTCAGTGGTTACGAGTAAACACACTCCCTTCTCTCCTGGTCGAGTTGCATTTGTCAAGATGCGAACTTTATCACATACCAAGTGGTATTGCGAACTTGACAAGTCTTAAAGTTCTTGGTCTATCCAATAACTATTTCAACTCTACCATACCTCAAGTAAACACACTCCCTTCTCTGCTGGTCGAGTTGCATTTGTCCTTCTGCGAACTTTATCACATACCAAGTGGTATTGCGAACTTGACAAATCTTAAAGTTCTTGATCTATCTGGTAACTATTTCAACTCTACCATACCTCAAGTAAACACACTCCCTTCTCTCCTGGTCGAGTTGCATTTGTCGGATTGCAAACTTTATCACATGCCAAGTGATATTGCAAACTTGACAAGTCTTAAAGTTCTTGATATGTCCTCCAACTATTTCAACTCTACCATACCTCAAGTAAACACACTCCCTTCTCTGCTGGTCGAGTTGCATTTGTCAGGTTGCAACCTTTATCACATACCAAGTGGTATTGCGAACTTGACAAGTCTTAAAGTTCTTGGTCTATCCAATAACTATTTCAACTCTACCATACCTCAAGTAAACACACTCCCTTCTCTGCTGGTCGAGTTGCATTTGTCAAGCTGCAAACTTTATCACATACCAAGTGGTATTGCGAACTTGACAAGTCTTAAGGTTCTTGATCTGCAATGGAACCAATTGAACTCTACCATACCTACATGGTTGTACAGTTTGAACCATCTTGAGTCCCTTGATCTTTCTCACAATGCTTTCCATGGTGAAATTTCGAGTTCCCTTGGAAACTTGACAGCCCTTGTTGATCTCGAATTACGTTCTAATCAGCTTGAAGGGGAAATCCCAAACTCGTTGGGAAATCTTTGTAAGTTGACTTCTTTTCATCTATCGTCAAACAATTTCCGGGGGAGGGTATCAAAAATCTTTGAAATTTTGTCTAGCTGTAGTTTTGGTCAAATACATTATTTAGAGCTTTCGAATAATAATTTTTCAGGTCATTTATCTGATCAGTTAGGAATTTTTAAAAATTTACGCATCCTTGATCTTTCAAATAATTCAATATCAGGTCTCATTCCAGTGTCTTTAGGAAATCTATCACATTTAGAGGAGTTGATCATTTCTGACAATTCATTCGAGGGCGTTGTCTCTGAAGCTCATTTTACTAATCTTACAAGATTGGTTACCTTTTCTGCAAATAAGAACTCCTTGACTCTTAAAACTAGCCCAGACTGGGTTCCTCCTTTTCAACTTTCTTTGTTGAGTTTAGGTTCTTGGCGTCTGGACCCATCACAGTTGCCTACATGGCTTCAGAGTCAAAAACATTTGGTCAGTCTTAATATGTCCAGTACAGGAATTTTAGGTACCATTCCGGCTTGGTTGTGGAACATTTCTTCTTTTGATCAACATTTCTTTGTGGATCTCTCGCATAATCAGTTGTCCGGGGAGGTTCCAAATATAGCTTTTGCCCTCTGGCCAAAACAAAAGCATTTCAAGTTCACAATTGTCATTGACTTGGGGTCTAACCAATTTAACGGTTCATTGCCTCTTGTGTCTTCGGCAGTGAATACACTAGACCTTTCCAATTCATCATTTTCAGGAACTCTCTCTCACTTCTTTTGTGATAGGAGTGATGCACCTAAAAACCTTCAAGTTCTTATGCTTGACAACAATCTCCTCACTGGAGAAATTCCGGATTGTTGGTTACACTGGCCATACCTGAGAGTAGTGAATTTAGAAGACAACAATTTGATGGGGAAGATTCCAAGCTCTATCGGGGACTTAGTTGCTCTTTATTCATTGCACTTGCGCAATAATAACCTATATGGAGAATTACCCGTGTCCCTACAAAACTGTCAAGAGTTGTTCCTTCTCGACCTTCGTGGAAATAAGTTTGTTGGAAGCATTCCGATATGGTTTGGCCAAAGCTTGGTGGTTCTTATTCTTCGCTCAAATATGTTCCGAGGCACCATTCCTGATGAACTTTGTAATCTCACAAAGCTCCAAATCTTGGACCTTGCGCATAACAATCTCTCGGGAACGATACCAAGATGTTTCCAAAATTTGTCATCCATGGCCACTAAATTTTCAAGCAAAGGAGCTTCCAGTACTGAATTCTTGGTTTATATGTTTTATAGTGCTACTTTTCGATTCTTCTACATAGAGAATGCAGTTTTTGTGGCCAAAGGCAGAGAAGTGAAATATAACACAGTGCTTCGTTTGGTAACTAGCTTGGACCTTTCAACGAACATGTTATTTGGAGAAATCCCTGAAGAGTTGACCAACCTCACTAGCCTACAAACGTTGAATTTATCCGATAATCTTCTGACAGGAAGAATCCCTTCCAAAATCGGTGATATGGGAGCGTTAGAGTCGCTTGATTTGTCTGTGAACCAACTTTCTGGCGAAATTTCTCCAAGCATCTCGAATTTAACATTTCTCAATCATCTAAATTTGTCCTATAACAATCTGATTGGGCAGATTCCAAAAAGCACTCAGCTTCAGAGCTTTGATTTGTCCAGTTATGCTGGCAATAAACTTTGCGGATCTCCATTGGAAGAGTGTTGCAGTACAAATGAGGCCATGCCACCAGTTGGTGATGAGAAGCAGAGAGAAGGTCATTTTCTTGAAGACGGTGGTTTCTATCTGAGTTTGGGGCTTGGTTTTGCATTTGGGTTTTGGATTGTTCTTGGTTCATTGTTGTCTAATGTGCCATGGAGCAATGCATTTTCTCAGTTCCAAAATCGCATTGTGAAGAAGTTTTATGCTGCAATCGCTGAACGTTATTAACTATTTTGTGCAGATAAATCGAGTTTGTGTGATTTGTTTCTACTCTTTTGCTATCCAATTAGAATGTTACACTGTTGTATGCTTCTTTGTACCAATTTATTTTATCTTTTCCTTGGTTTTTTCTTTGGCCATATAAAATTGTAAGATTTGCTTTATAAATACGACATTCCTGATATGGATCATGAAGTACTATATATATATATATATATCTATCGTAGACATGCAATTTTCTCAAGCATATATGTTCCTCGAGCCATCTGTTTTCTTCTTTTCTAAAATTGACACATCCTGACTTCGATGTCAAGATAGACATTGAAATTGAGGTGTGTTGATTGTCACTCAAAAACTGACTTAGCCATAATGTGCATGCAGATATAATGTAATAAAATAACTTCGAATAATCTAAGGAAAATTCGGTATTCGGTATAGTTTTCTTTGAAATTAGATCCGGGCCCAAATTTAAAACTACTGAAAATATTATAATTATTTCAACACCACTTCCCCGGGCAACACCTAACAGGTTATCAACCCTCCACTACATGCTTGATAAGTTGTTCTGACATATGTTTTACGCAAAAACGAAAGACATGAAGGTGCTAAAACCATCTCCAGTGTTGTCTCTAATGAGGACAATCACCGTATAAAATCGGTATAAAACAAATATAAGATCGAATTAAATCTTCAATTGATCAGAAAGTGAGTCTCTAAACCATAGAGATTTATTGGATACTTAGTTTATTTACTCAAATTTAGGAACAGATGAGCGACTGAAATAGGGCAATTTGAGTGGAAAAACTAGCCCACCAACTTGAGTGCTGTTGTCCAGCAAGGATTCCACTTGCACGAACGCGCGAGTGTTGTTGGAGTCATCAGACAGCTACGTCGCAACTGCAGGCATGGGTCCCAGTGCACTGGAGACTACAACAACAACAACAACAACAAAGCCTTTTCCCACTAAGTGGGGTCGGCTATATGAATCCTAGAACGCCATTGCGCTCGGTTTTGTGTCATATCCTCCGTTAGATCCAAGTACTCTAAGCCTTTTCTTAGAGTCTCTTCCAAAGTTTTCCTAGGTCTTCCTCTACCCCTTCGGCCCTGAACCTCTGTCCCGTAGTCACATCTTCGAACCGGAGCGTCAGTCGGCCTTCTTTGCACATGTCCAAATCACCAGAACCGATTTTTTCTCATCTTTCCTTCAATTTCGGCTACTCCTACTTTACCTCGGATATCCTCATTCTCAATCTTATCCTTTCTCGTGTGCCCACACATCCCACGAAGCATCCTCATCTCCGCTACACCCATTTTGTGTACGTGTTGATGTTTCACCGCCCAACATTCTGTGCCATACAACATCGCTGGCCTTATTGCCGTCCTATAAAATTTTCCCTTGAGCTTCAGTGGCCTACGACGGTCACACAACACGCCGGATGCACTCTTACACTTCATCCATCCAGCTCGTATTCTATGGTTGAGATCTCCATCTAATTCTCCGTTCTCTTGCAAGATAGATCCTAGGTAGCGAAAACGGTCGCTTTTTGTGATCTTCGCTAGATTGCTCCGGTCATTAGTGTGGATAAGTATATAAATGGATAGAGATAGGAAAGCAAACACAAGATGTACGTGGTTCACCCAGATTGGCTACGTCCACGGAATAGAAGAGTTCTCATTAATTGTGAAGGGTTTACACAAGTACATAGGTTCAAGCTCTCCTTTAGTGAGTACAAGTGAATGATTTAGTACAAATGACATTAGAGTACAAATGACATTAGGAAATATTGTGGGAGAATGATCTCGTAATCACGAAACTTCTAAGTATCGGAGTGTGGTATCATCTTGACTTGCCTTATCTGTCGCATAGGTAGATGTGGCAGCTTCTCTGGAAGTACTCTTCCTCCATCCAGGGGTGGTATCTTTAACTGGTGGAGATGCACAAGGTAATGTATCAATTTCACTTGAAGCTTACTTGTAGTTTCAGGCTTGGTCAAGCGCGATACAAACCATGTAGTAGGAGTCCCCCAAGTCGCCGAGCTAGGGGATCTGCTGAAAGAGGTGACAGACAAGGTAAGCAATCAGAGCTCCGGCTGATTGTTCACCTTCTCCCCATCTTGCAGCAGCATGAAGGATAAAGAGAAGAAAAATGAGAAGAGATGATATGGGATACTTTTGCTTTTGAAGAAGTAACTTTCCACAGGCTAATTCTTGAACTGAGCTGGAGGGTTTTCTGGTTTCCTCCAGAGTATAAGGCCGACTGAAGAATTTGAGGGTCAAAACAAGTCCATCAAATCTAGAGTACGTTCGACCCTGCTGATATGGGATACTTTTGCTTTTGACAGAGTAATGGATGTATCGGCATGTGTGCTGTTACGCTTGTCTCCACATGCTTCCTTGTATCCTTCGCACTTGCCCTATCTGTCCCTCAAGCAGATGCGGTATCTTCCCTGGACACATAAGATGTTGAAGATGAGTACTCGAGAGCAATGCCAGGTAAGTAATCAGGTAAGGGGTTCCAGGCAGTCAGTTCCTGGCTGGGAACTTGATTTCAAGTGCTGACTGATTGCTCTCTTTCTCCTTGTCTTGCAGGTAAAAACAAGGCCAAAGGAAAAGACAGGGAAAAAGCATGATATGGGATACTCTTGCTTTTAACCCTGATGATATGAGATATTCTTGCTCTAGTATAGCTTGTTTGCAGAGGTATTATCGGGGGGAAAGAAAGCTGAATATTTCGAAAGGCTTCGTTGGGAGTGCCCTCTCAGATATGAGGAAGGGTTGAGCATTTTTGCAGGTCTGCCTGTCCGTTGGGGATGGAGGTCGACATATATAGGAGTCTCCCTAACAAAAAGTAGTAATGCTATTCCTTTACCCTGCTTGGTCATAGCACGGTAGTGGGAGCTGCCAGCTTCACATGTTTTAACTCTGTCAGAGCACTTTGAAAAAGTGGTATGTGGTATCTGGCTCTCGAGATTCGGAGAACGATGCTTCTTCGATTTTTGAGAAAGCAATCATGCTGGGGGTCTGGCTCTCGAGATTCGGGGAGCAGTGTCTCTTCGATTTTTGAGAAAGTAATCATGTTGGGAGTCTGGCTCTCGAGATTCGGAGGGCGGTGCCTCTTCGATTTTGGAGTAAGCAATCTTGTTGGGAGTGTTTTCTCGGATGTGAGTAAAGGTTGGGCATGTTTGCTAGTCTACCTTGCCACGAAGCACGGAGGTTGACACACAGGGACTTCAATTATCCAGCAGTGGTACTGTTCCTTTACCCTTGTGGGTAATAATATGTTAGCTAGACCTTCAAAATTTATGTGTCTAAACTTTGTTAGTGCTGTTTCTTTGCTATTCTTTTACCTTTCTTGGTCAGAGCGATGTAGTGGGAGCTGCAAGCTTCACGTGCTCAACTTTGGCAGAGACTTTGGCAAAGTTATCTGTGGTACCCATGAGCTATTGTTGCGTGTGGGAAGTGGGTGATTGAACAGTAAGATTCATATGCTTTCTACTTCACCAGAAGTCTTCGACAGAATGCCCATAATTTCCGCTAAGCTGAGTGTGCGTGTGACAGGTGCTGACAAGGCTAGAAAAGTAGGTGCCTCTTCGATTTCTGAGATCGGCCCTCGTGGTCTCTGAGCAGCCCAGCTTTTGAGAAAGCGAGCGCCTCTTCGATTGATTCGGAGAACGATGCCTCTTCGATTTTTGAGAAAGCAATCATGCTGGGGGTCTGGCTCTCGAGATTCGGGGAGCAGTGTCTCTTCGATTTTTGAGAAAGTAATCATGTTGGGAGTCTGGCTCTCGAGATTCGGAGGGCGGTGCCTCTTCGATTTTGGAGCAATCAGTCTTGTTGGGGGTGTTTTCTCGAATGTGAGTAAAGGTTGGGCATGTTTGCTAGTCTACCTTGCCACGAAGCACGGAGGTTGACACACAGGGACTTCAATTATCCAGCAGTGGTACTGTTCCTTTACCCTTGTGGGTAATAATATGTTAGCTAGACCTTCAAAATTTATGTGTCTAAACTTTGTTAGTGCTGTTTCTTTGCTATTCTTTTACCTTTCTTGGTCAGAGCGATGTAGTGGGAGCTGCAAGCTTCACGTGCTCAACTTTGGCAGAGACTTTGGCAAAGTTATCTGTGGTACCCATGAGCTATTGTTGCGTGTGGGAAGTGGGTGATTGAACAGTAAGATTCATATGCTTTCTACTTCACCAGAAGTCTTCGACAGAATGCCCATAATTTCCGCTAAGCTGAGTGTGCGTGTGACAGGTGCTGACAAGGCTAGAAAAGTAGGTGCCTCTTCGATTTCTGAGATCGGCCCTCGTGGTCTCTGAGCAGCCCAGCTTTTGAGAAAGCGAGCGCCTCTTCGATTGAGAAAGCGAACACCTCTTCGATTTCTGAGATCGGCTTTCGTGGTCTTTGAGCAACCCAACTTTTGAGAAAGCAAACACCTCTTCGATTTATGAGATCAACCCTCGTGGTCTCTAAGCAGCCCAGCTTTTGAGAAAGCAAACACCTCTTCGATTTCTGAGCAGGCGCCTCTTCGATGTCTGAAGCTCCGTCGAGTGCAGCTTTTTATAGGGGCTGGCATTAAGTTCCAAAGCACACTTGAATCTCCACCAGTAGAAGCTCCATTCTTGCACTTCTAATATCTTGATTTGTCCGACCTCTTCTCTCTTCAACACCTTTGAAAATGTCTGGCCCCTCCGACCGTCGTTTTGACTTGAACCTTGTTGAAGAGGCAGCCCCGCCTTCTCCAGACAACATATGGCGCCCATCCTTCGTCTCCCCTACTGGTCCTCTTACCGTTGGGGATTCCGTGATGAAGAATGATATGACCGCTGCGGTGGTGGCCAGGAACCTTCTCACTCCCAAAGATAACAGACTACTTTCCAAACGGTCTGATGAGTTAGCTGTTAAGGATTCGCTGGCTCTCAGTGTTCTTCTTCGCTAAGTTCTTTGAATTTTCTTTTGTTGGAGCTTTGTGAGTGGAGCATGTAGGTTGAGGTAGTGTTCCCTTAATTTCCTGAGTGAGGAAAACTTCTCGGTTGGAGACTTGGAAAATCCAAGTCACTGAGTGGGATCGACTATATGAATCTTAGAACGCCATTGGAAAATCCCAGTGCACTGGAGACTAGCAAAACAAAAATCTTTGAAGTTCTCAAGGAGGTTACACTCGTTACTCGTTCAGTATTCTATTTGTTCTTGTTTGCCCATGTATTCCACGTAGAGAATTTGCTACGAAAATGCAATTGTGACTTTCCAAATTACTATAATTTTCAACGACAAGAATTTAAACTCGTATTCAACGAGGCGGGAGCATAACCCTAAGGTCCCTAACACACATACATACATATAATAATTTCGAAAATATAAAACAAAGGAGACTTGAGGGTGATTTCGGTTTTTCATATTCATCTTCTTATTCAAACTTGTCCAAACGTGTGGGTATCCGTATTGAAGATATTTGGCGGATCAATTTTTCATTCGTATTTTACATGTTATGCTCCACAAAAATCAATGTTATGCTCATGGTCATCCAATTTCATTAAAACATAATGTGGAGAATAAAGCTGATCGGTTTTTTTGTTTTTTTAATGTGAGAGAGCAAAATGTGTAGTTAGAGTATATGTGATAAAACTTGATTTCTTTCACAAACTCTATATTAATCTAATCGAATGTTCTACCTCCATCAACTATCCTACCATACGGATTATTATTGCCTAGTGTCTAAAATTTCTTCAATACGATCAATATTTTCATGAAAATGTTCAAAAACTAGAGAAAGATATGAAAATGGGGGGTAAAGTCTAAACTTCACATGTTCGCCTCATATTAGAGAAACTTTTAATTTTAGGCTAAAATCAACAAATATCATAGATATTTCTGACACAACTATTAAATATCGGAAAAACTCTTATATTTCGTCCAAAACAATGTTTGACAATCCTTAAAGTTTCATTTTAAATTTCTTTGATTTCCATCAAAAGCAACCGATATCGATAACGATATTCGATGTATATGTTGATATTTTCATAAATTTACATATTGATATTTTCGCAAAAACCAATATTTTAAACACTGGTATTACCATCTATCATTGTGTGCTCCCCACATACTATGTACGTAAGGACATACTAAAGCGTGTGTACAAATTACATGTGCACGTGTTCAAGTTTGTGTCTGCACATTTGGCCACGTGTTACCATCACTGGCTAAATTCCAAAACTAGCACAAAAAAAAAGATTACCGCTACAATATTAAAAGTTTTAAAAATGTTTGTTTCGTTAACACCCCACATATTTAATACATCATATTTACTTTTTAAATTGCATTTTTTCTTAACACACCTCATGTATTTTCCTATATTACCCTCACACCTCACACCTCATACACCCCACACCCCACACCTCACACCTCATACACCCCACACCCCACATCTCACACACCCCACAATCATCAACTAATTAACCACACATCAAATTCTTCATCTCTTTCAAACAAAAGAATAATACACATGTTAAAGACAAGAAAGATGAATTAAATTATTGTATAAAATCTTCATCTTGCCGTTTGATTTATAAACATCCGTCAAATTTTCTTAAACAATCATGTTGGATTCTAAGAAGCCTAAAAGACAAATGGTATGAACTGTTCTTATAAGGCCATGTTAGTTCCAACCAGCGAAAAAACATTGAATTTCTTCATCATCAAACAGCCACAAGAATATTACATTTAATTACATCTTAAAGTCAAATGATAAATTATGTTTGGCCCTCGGTTGGAGACGGTTTTTTGTGAATGACTAAAACAAGCCCTATGATCTTTTGGCCCTCGGTTGAAGATGGTAAAAAATGTGATCCTGCATTGTTCAGTAAAATATTAATTTCTTGAAGGGTCAAAGGGTTAAAACGAGTCATCCAGTCCTCCTTTGGTTGGAGATTCAGGACGTTTTGTGGGAAATTCATAAAACGTCCTGAATTTCCCAAAATGCCCTCGTTTTTGGTTCATTCATTCTCCCGCGTAAAACCTCTATTCGAATTTCATCTCTGAAAATCCCAATTCGAATTTTCATCACAAAAATGCCTGCCTTCCCAGAAGAGCCGCTGCTAGCTCCGAACCCGGACCGCTTCTGTATGTTTCCGATCAAGTACCGGGGCAGTGCCATTGGGAGCTCTCCAAAGCTCGCCTCAGGTAATCATATCCCATTTCCTCAATATTTTTCATTTGATTTTTTGAAATTCAATAACTTTTCATCATGGGACAGTTAACTCATTGTATTATCTGATTGATTGATAATTTCTGTGATAATTTTTAAATTTATTTTGAGTATATGATATGTTAATCTTATGTTGATTCACTCAGTTGTATTCCTCTTTAGTATGTTTGATTTTCTATTGGAAAGCAAGATTTAATTTCAACTAGAAATTACACCCGAGCATTGCTGCGGGAACCAGCTGTTTTAGACGTAATCGGATGGATAAAACACATTTAAATTGAATAAATTCAAGACAATTACAAACAAACAGATGGATTTCAGACCCTTAAGAAGGTGAAAGGGCATACCTAAACTAATTAAGGGTTACATATATATGGATTTCAGACTCTTAAGAAGGTGAAAAGGCAGAAAACAAAATAATAATGACTTCAATTAAGAATTTAGTAGTGTACAAACTATCACAAACGAAAGGAGCAACATTTGATTTCAAAAAGATTTCAGGGATAGTAAAACCCATTGAGGGAACACATATACAGGTTAAAAGGGCATAAGCGATGGCACAACATGAGTCCGTAACATCATTCAGAAGTCAATCATATGACAAACTACAAACCTAATTAAATCCAAAAACAACAATCCACAATGAAAGTGAAAATCGCAAACACAGCAAATCCATTAGTTAATTGTCCAGTCCCCCAATTTAACTATTGTTACATGCATGCGATCAAATTAGACCTGGGAAGTGGGAAACATGCATAATCATTAAGCACTGAGTTGATTGCAGGGCAAGCAAGCATCAAATTAGAATCACTATCTAACATCGTTAATTTAACCCAATTTTAAATGACTAAAACCTTTCCTCCATACATCTTAACAAATAAAGTTTTTTTATATTTCTGGTGTATTTTGATTTTCCCTCTCTTTGTTTGATTTGAGCTCTAGTAGAACATGCTTTGTTATACATTAGATAAGTCTGCTCAAAAAGAGGAGGCTAGAGCCTAGAAACGCTTATAAAGAAGATATTTCATAACGTTTCCATGTTGAGCTATGACCAAGTCAGAGTTAGACTCATATCAGGATCACTACAGGTTCTGGGAAGGGATTGCCAAAAGAATGCATGCATAACTTCTCCTACAATTACCTAAGCATCCTATTAATATACTTGACATGGTACAGAGACTTTACAATCAAGAAAACGAAGAATGCAACAGTTGTAAGGTCTTGTTTCTTATCAAAATAGATCCCTCTTAAGAAAGGGACTTATATGCACTAAATTTGAATACTAATCAGGAGATACACGCATCAATAAAGTTACAAAGGTCCTAAATCCTTATCCCATGACCCCATGTTCTTTCCCAAAATTTCCAGCCAACCCTAACCCCAATCAGCAAATTTCTCAATCAAACACCACTCAATCACCCATCAAAAACCAAGGAAATTCAAGAAAAGCGAAGAATGAAATAGTTGTAAGGTCTTGTTTCTTATCAAAATAGATCCCTCTTAAGAAAGGGAATGAGACAATTCTGAGAAGCAACTGCTGGGTAAGAGTACAAAATTGCATGCCTTCCATTTTAAAGTTCAAAATTTTCATTTCTATTCTGAAGCTCAATATTATGTATCTTCTCATCTATTTCATGCATTTAGACACCTTTTGAGAGAAAGTCCCATGCTATTTTATTTCCATTTTGTGGTGTTCTAATCTTTCAAAAGTACTCCACACATGCAACGCTTCTTCAAAAGTGGAAAAAGCAGGGAAACCACGCATGCAGTCTGATTTTAAAGTAAGTTTGAAAGTCATTATACCTCCTGTTAGTTTCTCCTATCCTCACTTGGGCTCCATATGGAAAGATTTTCTTGACAGTTCCTTCTAAAAGTGTTCCCTCCTTAAGGTATAACAGTTCCTGAAACATTATATGGCAAACCAATGTCAGTTCTTATGAAAAATAAGATCACAGAATCTCAGAACAAACAATGAGAGAACATTGCAAGCAACAAAAAACATGAATAAATCAAATGTCGAAATCCAACCGACCCAAGCTTCTTTCTCACTCAATACTGAGTCATTCTTAGCTTCGTCTATTCGAGTAATCTGCACATGCATCCGGCAGCCCACCTACACCATTAGGAAACAACATGTGTAAGAAGCAAATTAACAAATCAAACATATGCAACTAAGGGAGGAAAAAGTTAAACAATGAAAAGTTGTCAGTTGAGGTAAATCATACTCCACAATGAAAATTAATAAAGATTAAAGTACAAAACAATTGAGGTAAATCATATACTCCAAAACGAAAAAATTTAAGAAATACAAACTTAAAATATTACCCATCATACTAGCCGCTTCTTCTAACACAATTACTTTCATCTTTCTAATATCATAGTATTTTTTTTTTTTTCATTTCTGCAATCAATACCGTCCAATTTTTTATTTTTTCATTAAATTGGATGGAAGTGTAGAGCCTAAAAAATGTTAGGTAGGCTGCTACAAAGATAGTAAAGCCCAACAGCTCCACCTAACCCACCAATTGTTAAATGTTAAATTTCTTGAACTACACAACCTATGACAAATACCCGAACAGTAAGAGAACAATGGACATTCGTTGTACTCAATCTGCATTTATCCCAGAACCAAGAAAGTTATGAAGAAACAGAAATGAAACTGTACAGCAGGTATACAGCAGGGAACAAACACTATGAAACTGGCACTCAAGTACTGTAAGGAATATCAGATTAGCATTCATCTAACCAGATCTTCTAGCTACTAACAATTAGTTGTTAAAACCCTGACACTAATCAAGCGATCCTACACATATATCTAGCTTTCTTCGCATCCCGCCAGTAATAAATTGCATTCAAGCGCGTAGTAGCAGCTTGCATAAATAAACAGTTTAAGTATGATAAACAGAAAAAGGAAATGGAAACATGAAAACAAATGGAATAAGCAGTGTCATAAAGATGCGATATCTGACCATCTAAATAAGTGTTCTTGAGTGACATTACCAGTAGATCAGTGAGTTCACGATAGAGCTTCTCTAGCTCCATGTGTTCCTGCAAAATGGAAAATATAACCCATAAATAACATAGTGCTCAATATAACCTAGTAAAACTTTTCATATGAAGATATACAAAAGGAGAGGAAGCAGATATCACCTGGCGCAAGGAATGCTCTGCATCCCTCTTCATGGAAGCCATCTCAACTCTCATTTTTTGGACTTCGGCCTGAAATCGAGCATTTCAAGGAGGTTGTTTGACAAAGCAAAAAATTCAGAACGCAAAGCTTCAAATTGATAATAACAACACTGTTGGGCAATAAACCGAGGGCACTTACCTCAAAGAAGAAAGCTTGACCTCTGCATCCCTCTGACCTTGGCGTGCACGGTCCACTTCTTCCTCCCATGCCATAGTCGTACACTAATCCAAATTATACAATCCTCAACTACGCACTTCCCATGTCTTCTCCAATCAGATTATGGTCAGTCATTGACTTTCGACATATCAATAGAGCATGACCAATCTAGTTCACCCCAATAGTTCCTCTTCCTGTATAGGATAATGCATGATAATAATATGGCAACATGAAATTGCCCTCAATTTTTTCTAAATTTACTACCTTCTTCAACCAAATAAAACCTATTGTCTCCTCAAATATCATAAGATTAACAATTAAATGTTCAAACTTCAACTTCCCCTATATTCCCTTCCTCTTTACGCAGTAACCCAATTGAAAATTTGAAACCTCCCATCCGAAATACAAAACCAAAAAAAAAAATCAGAAAGGAAACAATACGTGCACATAGCAAATTTGATTAAAATACAGAAACGAATCACAAATTCCCACTTAAAACAAAATTAGAAGAGATGGCAATCTATAAAAATCAATAAACAAAAAATTGAGCAAAAGGGTAGTGAAAACTCACCTCCATCTTCGAGATTTTCCTGCCTAAACTGCTTGGGAACGTGGTCCGAAGCTTTAGCATAAGCAGACTTGAAGCGTCTCTGAGCTTTCAATCTTCCGGAAGAGAGAGGTGGTGCAGCGACGACCTTGGTGCCGTGAAGGAAGGTAGGCGCGGTGGCGGAAATAGAGAGGAGTTTGGCGGAGGAGGGGATCGCAGCCGTCGGAATTGTGGTGGCGGCGACTGTGATTGTGGTTTTGACTTCGGGCAACTGTCGGAAGAAGAGGGAGGGAGTCGAACCCTAGATCGGTGGCGGTTCGGCATACACACCAAACGCCTTGTTTTTTTTGACGAATTTACAGTGATGGATGGTTACAGAAAGAGTCGGAGAGGAAAAGAGGGAAAGAAAAGGGGATGGAAACGGAGTCGAAGCAATGCACGACGATTGACGCGTTGGCGCCCTTCCATTGTGCAAAACGGTGGCAATTTTGTAAATAAATTGAAATTATCAATCTGAACGGCAGGCAGAGGCGATGGTAATTTTGTAAATAACTCAAAATCCATCTCAAATGAATAGTGCCAATTGAAGGAATTAGATCCCCTCCTGAGCAAATGGTGGGGATTCTCATGACCACACAACACAACTCGATCTCCTCACAACAGAATTTGCATCCCACCTGTGTTCATGTAACCCATACTGGTTTTCAATATAAACATTCATAAAGGATCCCTTTCTTAAGGAAATAGCCATTGTCACTTAGCTAGAAAATACTTATTTTCCACCTTCATCTAGTTAAGTTGAATTATCACTTATTAAGTTATTGTGCCAATTTTTTTCAACTCCTGAATTCAGGACTCGGTTTGATTGCAGTATTGGGTGTATTTGCATTCGTGCGTTAAACATCTACATTTTGTGTTCGTAGCAGATTCTCTTCTAACTAGGGATTATCAATTTTTCGTCATTGAAACTTAGTTTAAGATTTTTTTTCTTATGATTTTTTCACTTTTACTTCAGCATGCTAGTCGTCGCAACTTCTGGAACTGGGTTTATTCTTGGAAGTGGCCATGCCATTGATTTTGCTGGACTTTGTTGCACATGTGCTGGTACCATGATGGTTGCAGCATCTGCTAATTCCTTAAATCAGGTTTGTGTGCCCCTTGTTATTTGGCTCTTTCTACGGCTGCCGCTTTTATGCTGCATCTCATTCTATACTTCTGGAACCGTTTTGAGGTAATCCTTATTGTGTAGAATTTTCCCTTTTTGGGCCTGGCTTATTGTGTAGATGAAAATATTTTTTGAATGGCACGGTTTTTTGTAAAGTTTGGTTCCTTACGATATAGCAATGGTAGCCTCAGTTGGCTTTGCAAGTGTGGTCTCAGTTGGTTCCCTTTGCTTGCACGGCTTGTTTGAGCAGATGAATAATGAAGTTCCTAGATTCAGATGGTAGATGTGCACGTGTATGTGTGCTACATTCACGGGTGTTAAAATATTTGTGATTAAATTCTTGTTATTCATTGGAAAAGAAACCGGAAGAACTTTTACCAGAATAAATTATTTACAGAAGATTTGAGTGTGGTTTATATTTTAACAAGAATCCAGAAGAGAGTTTGGGAGTCTCCATAGCAATCCTCGTTAACTAATTACACGCACTAAACTTGTAGCTTCAAAAATGCAAATTCAAAAAAAAAAAAAATACTTGGACATTTTCACTTTAATAAATGACACGTACCATTTTTTACACACAAAAAGACATTTAATGACACGTCATTTGTTAAAGTAAAATTGTCAAAATGCAAAAGTTGCTAGCGCTCCCCTTTAAAATATAGGGACACTCACTTATGCCCATACAAATTGGAATATTGATAGATAAAATGAGAGCACTTAAGTGTTAACTAGTTAGTAACTTAATATGGAGTTAATCACGCATTTGGCTCTTAACTATAGTATTTTTCATTATCTAACCCATTCACTTTGTAGATCTTCATTCAAAGATAATTCTTACAAAAATCCATCCAGATTGAAAATCATTTAGCCATTTGATTATTGTCATGATCATTTCATTGTTTTTTGACGACATTGTTGTTGCTATTTTTTCTATCACAATTAGCTACTAAAACGACTTTCGATTGGGATGAATTTTTTTAAGGATAATTTTTTAATAAAAATTTATAAAATGAATGGTTTAGATCATAAAAAAAAAAGTCGTTGATTCGACCCAAACACATAATTGACACCGTATTAAGTTACTAACAAGTTAGCGCTTGAGCGCTCCTAGAATTTAAATATATAAAATGATTTCGAATACGTTACACGGGTCAAGTGAGTTAGATGTGTGTTACTATTATAGTGTCACACGGTTTAGTGATATCCTTTATTTGTGAATACAGGTGTTAGTTTCAACTCTTATAGACGACGAGTTCAATACAAAATTATGGAAAATGGTTGTATTAGGTTGGAGATTTTCTGACCCATTAAATTCCAATCCACAGCCCAAACCTGACCCGATTCAACCCATTTCCAATTTACCAGCCCCGTTTCACCCACTCCCTCACTCACACCGTCTTGCACCGCCCTCTCTTCCTTTCGTTGCCGCCGTCAGAGGTTGTCCCTCTCAGCCTCTCTCCAGCGGCTCTTCCTCTTTCAAATTCTACTCACCGCAAAAAGGAAAAGGGCACTCGGTTTGGCATACAAGGACAAGAGGGCTTGCTTTTGCTGAAAATATTCAAACAAAGCCGAAAGGATATTTTTAGGTATTTGCTTTTAGGTTAAATATTCGGTTTTTGTTGGTTCTATCTTTCAGTACTACATTGCATATACATATAGTTTGATGGGTTTTAATTAATTTGCTGAATGAATGAATGAAATGATTGATTGGGTTCGAAAATTTGTATGAAATGATTGATGGGTTTTGGAATTGTTGATGGAAGAAGTCGTGGGTTTATGGGTTTAGGGTTTATATGTTGTCAGTTTTTGGTGTATTTTGCTTTTGTATGCATTGGTATCAATGGTGGGAACTGGAACACCCATTTCTCCAGTCCAGCAGAACTGCTGAGCTGCTGAGACGACGACGGAGATGCAGAGGACGACTTCTCACTCTTCTCTTCCTCGTCGACTCCGATATCGTGGCAAGTCTCTTCCTTTTTTCATTATAATCACCCATTCAACTTTCAAATTTCTTGGAATTAAGTCATATTTTCAGGTATTGTGTTTATTCGTCTGATTGTTTTTTTTAGCTTTTAGTCTTTCATTTGTTTTTAATGTAGGAGTGGGATATAGTAAGATTTAATTTCAAGTCTAATTGCGTTTTACATTTTGGGGTTGAATTTGGGGCTTTTGTTTAGGGTATAAGAATTGTGATTTAATATATTGTGAATTTGATTCGGGAGTTCATGTTGTGGCTTCGGAGTTCAAAGTTCTTTTCTTGGAGAGTTACACTGTTAAAAACTTTTTTCATGAAAAAAAGCAAAGGTTGTGATCTGTTATTTGGGGTTTTAACTGTCTTTTTGCTGGTGGGGAATTGTTCAGCCAGTGGAAAACGTGTAAAATGTTTTGAGTTATGTTTCTATAAAAATGGGTTTTTTTTATAATTCCATTCTGGATTTAATAGCACTTTTATGGCGTTGGTTTTCAGCGTGAATAGTTGTGGTTCACGTTTGTCTTTCAGCAACAATGGAGTTGGCTTTTTGGTTGCTGATTATTTTCTTTCAACCAGTTCTGTTGCTGTTCCTTGATCGAGTATTTTTATCACTTTACCAATTTTCAGAGCACTAGTGGTCTGGCGCTTTGTTTAATTCTGCTAGATGTTATAATTGTTAGTGAGTCAAGGAGTGAAGCTGAGATGCTGAGAAAGATCAGTGCACCATTTGAGTATTTTTCGTTGAAACTCGGAGAATTTAATTCGAAACATATGAACTTTTTGTAGATCATATTATGGATGTAGTGATGTAAAGTCGGGATTATTGATTGGCGAGAAATCTATTACTGATGATGTTTAGAAGAAATATAAGTTATTTTCACAATTTCTTCATGATTTATCGTCCAAGTTGTTGTCTTTGTTTCATTTTTCTTTTTGCTGCTTCTCACAGTATACTCTCACGTCATGATTGAGTGTTTTTTTTTTCACATTCCAAACTGCCCCCGCTTCCCACTCATAGGTACACACAAAATAAAGAGCCCCTTGGTCTATAAGACTGAAAACACAATAAAGATTCATGAGAAGCCGCCCATAACGAAAGGGACCAGGGAGCTGCTATTTGCACTCCAAAATGGTCATCTTGCACTCCTCCCTAATTCAAAAACTAAGGGAGTGTAAAATGAATTTTTTGGGGTGCTAATAACATTTCCTAAAAGAAATTCAGATATTATACTTTTGTCAACAATTTCGGTCGAGCCATAAATGAATATTCAGCTCATGGTTCTAATTTTTTTTTTTTTTTTTTTACCTTGATCATATCAGTTTTGATTCTTAATGCATTCACAGTGAAAGTGAAACACAACTGACTAACTGAGCAAAATGTGGAAGCAAGTGGTACAAGCACCTTCAGCTCAGCTCCAAACCCTAGCCTCACAGAGATCCTCATGTCTCAAACACAGCTTTCGACTCCTCATCTTATCACCATCTTCCTCTTTAATGACGTTGTTTCAGCGATCTTCTCTTTCCTCCACCTACACCACCTTCACTTCCTGTTCCAGTGCGTCTGCATTTATGGGTCATGAGACAAGGAATTTGAGGCTGAGCATCAGGTTAGCAACTTAACTGCACTATTGTTTCTTCTTTGCAGTTTTAAAATACCAAATTTGCTTAACTGTGGGCCACATAGTGTTTTTATTTCAATTAATTTTTATACAGAGTAGGATCAATACATCCAAGCAAAGTGGAACGGATACTGGATATTATAGTCAAAATAGTGGGTAATTGCAACAGAAACTAAATGGGGCATGCACTGATGGTTCATGGGATCCCCAGCAGAGCTCAAATCAGTATAGTCAAAGTAACAATGGGCCTTTCTGGAGAAAGCACAGGCAACGAATTTCTGAATGACCCAGTTCAACAAAATGGAAATTTTAGAGGGTATTACGGTCATGAAAATAGAGCGTTGCAAAAAACCCCAAACTTGCATGGGAAACATTTAGGAAATGGAAATATACAGAATTCATATGTGCCTTGGAAGGAGCCATCCATAGAAGTTAGACAGAACCCCGATTGTTATAACTCACAAGGAAATCCAGGGTCTCAGGGAAGCCTAAATCAGAATTTTATGCAAAGTTATGCACAGCATCGGCAAAATACCAATGGTTATTCTGAATTGCATCAGCCGAACCCTAGTTATGGACAACATCAACAGAATTCTAGTTATGGATATGAAAAGTATCAGCAACAACCTAGTTATAGGCAATACCAGCAAAACCCTAGTTATGGGCAATACCAGCAAAGCCCCCATGCTGGACAATATCCGACAAATTCAGATGCTTTTCAAAATATGATAGTGGATTCTCACGCAGGAAGTGAGTCAAAATCTGAAGGACAATTGATTGAGGCTTCGGAAAATAACCCGTCAAGTTCCAGTCTTGAAGAGTTGAATCGTTTTTGCAAGGAGGGGAAAGTTGAGGAGGCTGTGGATATCTTGGGGACTGCTAGAGAAGCAGCATGTTCATGTGGATTTGCTTCTCTATTTACAGTTAATGCAGGCATGCGGTGAGGCTAAGGCTTTCGAAGAAGCAAAAGTTGTTCATGATAACATTACAAGATTATTGCCTACTTTGAATGTGAGTACGTACAACAAAATCTTGGATATGTTTTCTAAATGTGGTTCTATGGACAACGCAGTTTTGGTTTTCAACAAGATGCCAAACCGGAATTTGACATCGTGGGACATTATGGGTGCGTTTGGTACGCGGACGGGACGGAACGGAACGGGACGGGACGGGACGAGACGGAACGGGACGGGACGGGACGGAACGAAGGTGTAATTTTTGAAAAAGACATGGGGTATATTTGTCTTAAAATGGTAAAACATTGTGTTCCACAGACGTGGAACAAACCCGTTCCAGGGGGGAGAGGTGGAACGCAAAAACACCCAAAATCTGTCCCGTGGAACAACCCGTTCCACCCATTTTTAGCGCACCAAACGCGGGACGGAACGCCTCGTTCCGTTCCGTCCCGTCCCGTCCCACGTACCAAACGCACCCTATGATAACATGGTTTGCTAAGAATGGTCTTGGGGAAGATGCCATTGATCTATTTACCCAATTCAAGAAAGCAGGCTTGAAACCTGATGGCCAATTGTTTATTGGGGTTTTATGTGCTTGTAGTGTCGTGGGAGATATTAATGAGGGATTGCTGCATTTTGAATCAACGAGCAAAGATTATGGTATTGTCCCAAATATGCATCATTATGTGAGTGTGGTAGATATGCTAGGAAGTACGGGCTATTTGGATGAAGCTTTGGAATTCATTGAAAAGATGCCATTGGAACCTAATGTTGATGTTTGGAAGACCTTGATGAATCACTGTAGAGTTCATGGGCAGTTGGAGCTTGGGGACCGGTGTGCGGAGCTTATTGAGCAGCTAGATCCCTCCTGCTTAGATGAGCAATCAAAGGCTGGCCTTATTCCTGTAAAAGAATCTGACCTGGTAAAGGAGATAGAGAAGAAAAAAATAGCTGCACAAAATCTTTTAGAAGTGAGGAGCCGAGTCCATGAATATCGAGCAGGTGATAAATCGCATCCTGAGAACGATGAAATCTATGCTCAACTCAGGGGTTTAAGGGAACAAATGAAGGAGGCTGGCTACATTCCGGAGACTAGATTTGTGTTACATGACATAGATCAGGAAGGCAAGGAAGATGCTTTGCTTGCCCATAGTGAGAGACTTGCTCTTGCTCATGGCCTCATCAGCAGCTCAGCTCGTTCAACTATTAGGGTTATCAAGAATCTTCGTGTTTGTGGTGATTGCCATAATGCACTGAAGATCATTTCGAAAATTGTAGGTAGAGAACTCATCATGCGAGATGCTAAGAGGTTCCACCATTTCAAAGACGGATTGTGTTCTTGCCGAGATTATTGGTGAACATATGAAACTCGAATTATTCTTTTGTCGCAGGTATTATTACAAACTCTGTTTTGATTACTCGAAATGCCGCCATGTTTTATGATATAATGCTTTGAAACGTAATTTTGAGACGGACCTTAATTCAACTGATCAAACTGCTAACCTGCGTAAGCCTATCGCAAAGAGCACCTCATTCTTTCATGTCCAATATTTAGCTGTAGCTTCTGTCGAGAAATCGGCCTCTGTAAATACGAATTGCTGTTCAACTTTGCTGCCAGGAGCTTTGATGTCCTTCGAAATCTTGATGTTGTCAGTATTGCTCTTCTTCGCCGAGGTACCAAAGACACGTAATTAAATGAAGAGGATTGTGAATCTTAAGACCAAGACTTGCAAATACCACAAGAAATTAAAGCTACAAGCAATCCATTGGACCAAACACGACCAGAGAGTTTACTAGAAGCAATAAACCGCTTCATGCGTAAGATAAAAGTTTTTTCTATCCCATACATGGAACCTAACACGACCCAAAAGATAAAGTACAAAAAGCAGTGTTTTAAAAAGCACCGCTTAATCATTGGTGTTTTAACTCATCAAAATGTACAGTCATGGTTATTTTCGCCAACTCCGTTCAAATTTTCGTCAAAATGAGTCACGTGCTGAATTAAGAGGCAAAATATGGCTACTTGTTCTCCTTGGCACGCACGAGGTTGCCGAAAGAGAATTGGCGGAAGTGGAAGGAGGGAAGATGTTGTCGATGGGGACGGGAAAGGAGACAACAGCTTTTTGGATGTGTAGAGGGTGTAAAGGAGGTGTGGCGTGGAGGGTCGGGGGAAGCGTGTTATGGCTATTGGGGTATTTAATTTTTCGTGTTTGCCTATTAATTAGTGTCACGTGTATGACATACTGTTCTAAAAATCTCCGTCTAGCGCCGTCTAGGCGTTAGGCGGTTGACCACCGCCTCAATTAATACTTAGACGTTTGAAAATTAAGAAATAGCGTCTAGACCCGTTGAGACGCTCGCCTAAACCGCCTAGGCACCTGCCTAGCCCGCCCAGACCTACCTAGTGTCACGGGATGACTCTTTAAGCCTTCCGCCTGTGCGGCACTTAGACTTGAATACCTCGATGAACAAGCTAAGTAAGCCTTCGAAGCCTCGCTTCCCCGGATCGAATCACAAAGAAAGCTAAGATAACTTGGAGAATGCTAAAATCACTTAGAAGATGGGAGAAAGGAAGCTTTGTATTGAAACTTAGGAGAACTTTACAATTGCTTACAATTCTTGGATGGCTTGGCCAAATGGCCTTGCCTCCTATTTATAGGCCTAAGTCACCTCCTCAATGGAGGGTTCTAGAATCCCCTACTTACATCCAAAAATATCTAGCATAGTTCTAGATACAACTTGCCTAATCTAGATTGTTCTTGGTGAGGCTTAAATATGTACACTTGTGTGGAATGTTCCGGAATGCCCTAGATTATCTTGAACGCTCCGCCATGTTCTTGACTTTTCCGGGATGTTCCAGAAGCTTCCATGAAGACAAGGCTTTATGGGCTTAGATATATGATGTCTTGGGCGTTTTCTTTGTTTTTAACATACGGCCCGTGACATCCTCCCCCACTTAAGCCGTAGACGTCCTCGTCTACTCTTGCCTCTCGAATGTCTCAATCAGGTCCTTATATTGCCATAAGGACGTCTCATTCTCCCATGTTGCTTCGGAGTATGGTAGCCCCTTCCATTTGACAAAGTACTCCACATGCTTTGGTTGTCTTGGTCGCACCACGACACGCTTGGCTTCAATGCTCTCCACTTCTTTGTCAAATGCCTCTGTCATCAAAGGGGGTGCTCGATGAGACTCACCTCGGCTTGGTTCCTCATCGTCCGCATGATAAGGCTTCAAGTTGCTCACATGGAACACAGGGTGAAACTTGAGGTGGGGTGGGAGTTCCACAACATAAGCGGCTTTGCCAACCTTCTTGATGATAGGAAATGGTCCCTCATATTTCCGCAACAAGCTCTTGTGCAAGCCACGAGTACTCTTGTGCTGAGACGCATTGAGCTTCACAAAGACTTGGTCGCCAGTTTGGAACTCCACATTCATTCGCTTACGATCCGCCCATTTCTTCATATTCTTTGAAGCCTTCTCCAAATGAGCTCGAGCAAGTTCGTGGGCTAATTGCCACTCCTTAGCGGTTTTGAAAGCGGCTGGACTATTCCCCGTGTAGCCAGTCACGACCGTGTTCGGGGTCTAGGGTTGTTGCCCTATAGCCAACTCGAACAGACTCTTCCCCGTCGACTCCGAACGTTGAAAGTTATAAGAGAATTGAGCAACATCAAGTAACTTAGCCCAATCTCGTTGATTGGCACTAACATAGTGCCGCAAATAAGTCTCTAACAATGCATTAACCCGCTCCGTTTGTCCATCAGTTTGGGGATGAAAAGCTGTGGAGAAGTCTAACTTTGAGCCAAGTAGCTTGAAGAGCTCCTTCCAAAATCTACCCGTGAAGCGAGCATCTCGATCACTGACTATGCTCCTCGGAACACCCCAATACTTCACCACGTGCTTTAGAAATAAGCGTGCAGCTACTTCGGCTGTGCACTCCACAGGTGCGGGTATGAAAGTGGCATATTTGGTGAATCTATCGACCACGACGAAGATAGATCCACTTCCATCAGACTTGGGCAAATGTGTGATGAAATCCATGGTTAAACACTCCCATGGTCTTGATAGGGTGGGAAGTGGTTCCAACAGTCCTCCTGGTTGCCTTTGTTCCACTTTGTCTTGTTGGCACACAAGACAAGTCTTCACGTATGAATCTACATCATCCCGCATTTGTGGCCAATAATAAGCATCGCTCACCAAAGCCAACGTGCGGTGAGTGCCAGGATGTCCTGCCCATATTGAGTCATGGCACTCCTTCAGGATTTCTTTCCTTAAGCTTCCCCACTTTGGGACGTAGATCCGCTTGCCCTTGGTGTATAGCAAGCCGTCCTCAAGCCAAAACCTTCTTGTCTTCCCATCCTTGACAAACTCCACAATGTTCTTGGCTTGGACGTCATGTGATAAACCTTCTCGGACACGGCCCAAGAGATGGCTTTGCAGCTTGAGTACCGTAGCCATTAACTCTACTCGTCTACTTAGAGCATCGGCCACCACGTTATCCTTTCCTTGCTTGTACTCTAGCTTGTAATTAAACTCCGCTAAGAACTCTTGCCACCTTGCTTGCTTAGGTGTGAGCTTTTGTTGGGTTTGAAAGTAGCTAGTGGCAACGTTGTCCGTCTTGATGATGAATGGGGTACCAAGCAAGTAATGCCTCCAAACTCTAAGGCAATGGACGATGGTGGTCATCTCCTTTTCATGGGTCGTGTACCTCTTCTCGGCATTGTTTAGCTTGCGACTTTCATAGGCTATCGGATGTCCCTCTTGCATCAACACTCCTCCTATGGCAAAGTCGGAAGCATCAGTGTGCAACTCGAATGGCTTGCTAAGGTCGGGCAACCTTAGTACAGGCTCCTCCATTAGGGCCTTCTTCAACCTCTCAAAGGCCTCTTGACACTGGTCCGTCCATTCCCATGCCTTGTTCTTCTTAAGAAGGTCTGTTAAGGGTGCCGCTATGGCTGAGTACCCTTTAATGAATCTCCGATAGTAGTTGGCTAGCCCCAGAAAGGATCGTAGTGTTGGTACCTTGGTCGGCGGTTCCCACTCTTGAATGGCCTTGATCTTGCCCTTTTCCATCATAAGTTTCCCCTCCTTTATCTTGTGGCCAAGAAATTCTACTTCTTTTGTGGCAAAGGAGCATTTCTCCTTCTTGACATAGAGTTCATGCTCCCGAAGGGTCTTGAACACTATGCGCAAGTGCTTGACGTGCTCCTCCAATGTCTTGCTATAGATAACGATATCATCAATGTAAACCACGACAAACTTGTCAAGATAAGGATGGAATACCTTGTTCATCAATGTGCAGAATGTTGCGGGGGCATTGGTCAGACCAAATGGCATGACTTTATACTCGAACGATCCATATCTGGTCACCATCGCCGTCTTCGATTCGTCTCCAGGGGCTATCCTCACTTGGTAGTATCCCGATCGAAGATCTAACTTTGTGAAGTACCTTGCTTCACCAAGTTGATCGAATAAGTCGGCGATTAACGGAAGTGGGTACTTGTTCTTGATGGTAATCTTGTTCAATGCTCTATAGTCGATGCACAACCTTAGGCTACCATCTTTCTTGCGTTGGAACAAGACGGGTGCACCATATGGGGACTTGGAGGGTTGGATGTAGCCAGCATCAAGTAGCTCGTTGAGTTGCTTCCTCAATTCCTCCAACTCGGGTGGCGACATCCTATAAGGAGATTTGGAGGGAGGCTTAGCACCAGGCTCCAACTCAATCACATGGTCGACCTCTCTCCTTGGTGACAACGTCTTTGGCAGTTCCTTAGGCATCACGTCCGCAAACTCCACAAGGACGTCTTCCACTTGTTTCGGCAAAGGCCCGTGCTTCTCCTCCCCTTCATTCAACATTAGGGTTGCAAGAAATGTGGCCTCGCCTTTCTTCCAAGACTTGGCAAATTGAATTGCCGACAAGTGATGCGTACACTTCTTGGCTTGCCTTTCCAATGGCACCAGGCAAGGTTGTCTTCCGTCGTCTAGGATACAGAAGATATTGTAGAAGGGAATGGGAAAGGCTCGTACCTTGTCCATGAACTCTAACCCAATGACTACGCCATAGTCGTCCATCTTGACTACGGTGAAGTCGATCTTTCCCTTCCATGCGCCAATGCCTACTTGTACATTACGCGCAACTCCAACAATGGGGGTGGCAGCGGAATTTACCGTCTTCACGCTACCAGGCTCCTTTGTGACTCGGAGGCCAAGCCTTGTGGCTTCCTCCGACGTCATGAAGTTGTGGGTTGCTCCCGTGTCCACCAACACACGCGTCGTCTTGTCACCAGTCTTGACGTCGACGAACAATGATCCTCCTCCAACCTGAGCCTTGGGTTGTGGGAGGGTTGTCTGGATGGCATTCAGTAGACGGATGCATCCCATGCTTGCATCGTTACTCCCCTCGGCCTTGTTCTCCTTGAAAGCCATGGCCTTAAGGGCCTTCTTTTGTGGGCAATCTCGCATCATGTGAGGGCCGTCGCATAGGTAACAAGTGGGTTGCCAAGACTTACCCTTGCTTTTGTCATGCTTATCGGCTTTCTTCTCCTTCGGTTTGCTTGTCTCGGTCTTGTCCTTCGGCTTATGTTCTCCCCCACTTCTCTCATAGTTACCCTTCTTCCCCGTGGACTTGGAATCACCTTGGTGGCTTGATTTAAACTCAATCAAGGATTCGGCGGTGGCAATGGCATCAGACAATGTTTGCACGTGTCTCCTTTGTAGTTCGAGTTTTGCCCAATTTTGCAGTCCACTCATGAAGTACATGAGCTTGTCTTCCTCCAACATGTTGGGCACCTCGAATAACAAACTCACGAAGGTATTGACATAGTCTTTGACGCTCCCCGTTTGCTTGAGCCACCTTAGTTTCTCCTTGGCTTCGTACTTGGCATTTTGGGGATAGAAGTGCAACATAAGATCTTTCTTAAATTCATCCCAAGTGGTGAGAGAGAACGTACCTTGCTCAATCTCTATGCTTCGACGACGCCACCACATAAGGGCATTGTCAGCTAAGAACATGGTTGCCCTTGAGATTTTGGACTCGTCATCTTCAAGCTTCAGGTACTTGAAGTATCGCTCCACGTTCCACACGAATGTGTCGAGCTCCTTTGCTTCCCTCTTCCCATTATAGGATTTGGGTTTAAAGGAGTAGATTACCTTGGAGTCCAACGCCTTGATTTCCCTCGGCCCTTGCACGAATTGCTTCACGACTGCTTCTTTACAAAACGCCACATCTCCCTTAAGTTCCCTTGTGTCCTTTATCTCTTCTTGAAGCGCCACAAACCTTGCCTCTATGTTGTCAAGGTGAACCTGGACTTCCCTCCGCATCTTGTCTGCCATGGTGTTGAGAGCGCCAAGGAGCTCATCTCGTAGCCCTTCCACCAAGCCACGCAGTTCATCCTTACCATTGTCCACCATGGTTTGGATTTCCTCCTTGTCGACAACGTCCTCATCAAGTCGAGTATCGAACTCGAGTATGGTTCGTTCCACCTTCTCGAGTCGCTCTTCCATGGTCTCCATCGATGCTTGCAAGTCCTTCAACTTTGGCTTGCTCTTGGCAACGTCTTGGACCTCGGCAGCACGCTCCCTTAGCTCGGAGACTCCGGACACCGTCTCTCCACTTGCCATATCCTACTTTCCTTCAAGTGATTCACGAGCTTGGCTCTGATACCAGCTGTCACGGGATGACTCTTTAAGCCTTCCGCCCGTGCGGCACTTAGACTTGAATACCTCGATGAACAAGCTAAGTAAGCCTTCGAAGCCTCGCTTCCCCGGATCGAATCACAAAGAAAGCTAAGATAGCTTGGAGAATGCTAAAATCACTTAGAAGATGGGAGAAAGGAAGCTTTGTATTGAAACTTAGGAGAACTTTACAATTGCTTACAATTCTTGGATGGTTTGGCCAAATGGCCTTGCCTCCTATTTATAGGCCTAAGTCACCTCCTCAATGGAGGGTTCTAGAATCCCCTACTTACATCCAAAAATATCTAGCATAGTTCTAGATACAACTTGCCTAATCTAGATTGTTCTTGGTGAGGCTTAAATATGTACACTTGTGTGGAATGTTCCGGAATACCCTAGATTATCTTGAACGCTCCGCCATATTCTTGACTTTTCCGGGATGTTCCAGAAGCTTCCATGAAGACAAGGCTTTATGGGCTTAGATATATGATGTCTTGGGCGTTTTCTTTGTTTTTAACATACGGCCCGTGACACTAGGCACCCACCTAGGTTGTGACTTACTTTATATGCATGAAATTGTAAGAGATTTGTTGAATACTTAAATGAATACACATTATATACATGTTCTCATGTTTTCATTATATTCCAATACTTCTTAATATATATATATATATATATTCTATTTTGTAGTTTATAATGAAATTATATATAGCTTATTTACACGAAATACAATAGATTTACTTAAATCCGCCTAGGCGCTAGGCCCCGGCTTGCGCACCCGACTAGCGCTTAGCGTCTTTTAGAACCTTGGTATGACACATGACTTATTTTGATAAAAGTTCTTACGAAGTTAACAAAAATAATCATTTCTGCACGTTTTGACACATACTTATTTTGATAAAAATTTTGACGAAATTAACAAAAATGACAATTTTTGCACGTTTTGACGAGTTAAGGGATTAATGATTACAAATTTTTAGCTGAACGACCATTGCTCTGATTAAATTAAAAAGTTAAGGGAACATTACTACAATTTTTTCATTTTCTTGAGTCTAATCCATACCAAACAGTTATGTTAGGATTCTAAGCCGTTGGATTGATCTAAATGTATATCAAATCCATACCAAACAGTTATGTTAGGATTCTAAGCCGTTGGATTGATCTAAATGTTTGATATACATTGACCACAGGCACTCGCTCGTCCATCTTTTCTTCTTCCTCTTTTCTCTTTCTCTCTGAATTGACGACACCACGATGTGGAGGAACTCGAAGAGATTATCTTCCAAGTTCCCGATATCCAACAACCCACTCTACCTCCTATCCTCCGCCTCCTCATCCGCCAAACACGGCGGCGTTCGACCTCTGCTGCTCTCTCACTCCCTCTCCCAATCCCACCCCTACTCCCCTTCCCCTTCGCCTTCAGATTCTCTCAAGCTCGGGCTTCACCGATCCGATGGAGTCGGAGCGCTTTCGGCAGCGGCTGATCTCCCGTCGTTGGCTTCCAGGGCCTCGCACTTGGCCCGCCACTATGGGCAGTGCTATTAGGAGCTCTCCAAAGCTTGCCTCAGGTACTCATTACCTCCTTTTCTTCAATCCATTTTTCATTGATTTTTTTTAAATTAAATTATTTTTCATCTTGGAATAATTAAATCATTGTATTATCTGATATTTTTTGATAATTTCTGTGATAATTTTGTATGTGCGCGGTTATTTGATACGTTTAATATGAGGTTGATTCACACAGTTGTACTGCTCTTAAACGTTTGATTTTCTATTGGAGAGCAAGATTTAATTTCAATATATCAATAAGATAATCTCTGTGGACAAGTTGTCATTCTTAAACAAACTGGATTGCAGAAACAATAATATGTTTTCTTTCAAAGACTAGGACCTTAATCCGAAATTAGGTTATCGAAAATATCTCCTGTCCAGTCGGCGTGAATATGACCCAAAAGGATACACCCCATTGTGAAGAAAATGAGGAGAAAAAAAAATCAAGTTTGAACACATTATGTCCTCCTTGCCTGCAAAAATATGGTCTACGAAATTCTCTTGTTTCTCTTCAGCAACAATTTTATGCCTCTCAAGAATCAGGGAAGAGCACCCAGATAGGATTTCCCAACTGACATTTCCTTCGCAACACTATCTCGGTCATAGCTTTAGAAGTGTAGAGAACAATGGAGACACGGGACTTGCACTTTTATACTCAGTTTTAACACATTATACACCAACATGGAGACAAACAGACATGTAGTCTTGTCCTTATAGTCATATCATAGGTTTTTATCCTCGTCTTTGAAACTTAGTTAAAGATTTTTTTTCTTATGAGTTTTTCACTTTCACAGCATGTTAGTCGTTGCAACATCTGGAACTGGGTTTATTCTTGGAAGTGGCCATGCCATTGATTTTGCTGGACTTTGTTGCACATGTGCTGGTACCATGATGGTTGCAGCATCTGCTAATTCCTTAAATCAGGTTTGCTGTTCAATAACAGATTTTTCTTTCTACACACACACAATATACGGAAGTGGAGCTAAATGGTGGGTCAGTGTGCAAAGAGAGGTCTCCCTTTAACAGGATAGATACACATACACACACACGGAACATTTTTTTTTTGTCCATTAAAGTTGGATCTAAGATACAAGCAGGAATGAAGCTTAGCATGTAATCAGACTTTATAGGGACCAATACGAAAATTATGAACAAAATATTTAATGATAATTAGGCTCGTTCCAAGATTAATGGTTTTCGAAAGTTTTGTATTATTTTATTTTGATGGTGCAGTGTCTAATTTTTCATTGTTTAGGGCCCATTTGATCATTTTTGAGTAGTTAATGGCTCACTATTCGCAGGACCTGTAGTTTTGTAGATCACCAATTTGATCAGGTAAGGTGTTAAATCATTGAAATTATTTATTTAGTTTTAGGTGGTATGAATTATTTTCTTGTCTATAATTCAACCTTCTTTTTTCTTATTCATACAAGAATAATTCTTATTTATTCTGATTGAAAAAAAATGGGAATAAATCTAATTTTGTTTGTTATAATTCTTTGTGCTGGAAGTTCCCCTTGCAGTATTCATATACTCTATAATTTTCTCCATGTTGAAGTTCCCTTTGCAGATCTGAACTGATATTCTTGTTTGTTTCATTACGAGTCATGCCATAAATAAGTTGTTATCAAGAACTGAGTTTCCTGCATTCTGGTTCATGATTTCTATTTTGGGTTTCAGTTGGGCTGCAGCTTCCGGCCAGGTTTCCCTCAATGCAATGCTACTCCCAGCTGCTCTCTACTTTTGGCAAATACCTCATTTTATGGCCCTAGCATACTTGTGCTGTAATGACTATGCCACCGGAGGGTATGAACTTTTGGGTCTTTCACGGTCTTACTTTAATATTTATGTCATCAGTTGAAAAGATTCAACTATTGCACCTGGAAATTGTTTCAGAACAGGAGTTTTATTTCCTGCCTTTGCTTTCATGGGCCTTGTATCTGTTCATGGAAAGAATTAATCAATATCTAATTATGCCCTATGAATTCAAGGCAGAAAGAATTATAGTTGACAGATTTTATACTTTTGAGAATGAATGTAACTCCGCCTATGTCTTAACTCCGCCTATGTCTTACATGGCCGGTCCCAAGCCCGGATAAAGGAGGAGGGGGAAGGCGTCAGGTAGTCGACAGCCGGCACTCCATGATCACGTCGAATCCTTATGAAAATGAATCCAGAACAAAATCGCGCTAAAGCTAGGGCGTCACCCGTAAGTGGCGCGCTGTGTGGCCCGAGCACAGTGATAAGTGAGCAAGGGTCGCTGTATCTCCATCGGCACCCGGATGCAGTGTTAAATGAGCAAGGGGGCCATAGAAACTTCTTTTCGAACGACTCCACTCAAAGTTGTTTGGGAGCATATGCTCCTATCAACTTTACCCGGGACACACAAAAGAAGTACTTTGATCCTATTAGACGGGGGAGGGTGAAGCAGCTAGGACAGAAGGGTAGAGTTCAAGAGAGCAAAATGCGTTTAGGAACGTGGAATATAGGAACCTTAACGGGAAAATCTATGGAAGTAGTGGAAGTTATGGTGAGGAGAAGGATAAATATTATGTGCCTACAAGAAACTAAGTGGGTTGGTAGTAAGGCAAAGGATCTAGAAAACTCAGGGTTTAAACTTTGGTATTCGGGCACACATAGAACGAGAAACGGTGTTGGCATCATCGTGGACAAGACCTTGGTACAAGATGTTGTAGATGTCAAGAGGGTAGGAGATAGAATCATGGCAATCAAGATTGTAATAGGACAAGAACTTATCAATGTGATTAGTGCGTACGCACCTCAAGTAGGGTTGGATACGAGTTCGAAGGAGAAATTTTGGGAAGATCTTGGAGACTTGGTGCAAGGAATTGCTCAGACGGAGAAGTTATTTATAGGAGGAGATTTAAATGGACACGTGGGCAGGGAGACAGGCAACTATGGAGGTTTTCATGGTGGCCATGGTTTTGGGGAGAGAAACGAGGATGGGGAAGCTATCTTGGATTTTGCAATGGCATATGATCTCTTCTTAGCCAACACCTTCTTTAAGAAGAGAGAAGAACATGTGATCACCTACAAGAGTGGGTCGTCAAAAACACAAATAGATTTTCTTCTAATGAGGAAAGGGGATCGTATAACTTGTAAGGATTGCAAAGTTATACCAGGAGAGAGCGTGGCTAATCAACATCGCTTGTTGGTGATGGATGTACATATCAAAAGAGTGAGACAAAAGAACAAGACTTGGAAGTGCCCAAGGACTAGATGGTGGAATCTAAAAGAAGAAAAACAAGCCATTTTCAAAGAGAAAGTAATCACCCAGTGTGTGTGGGATAGAGAGGGGGAAGCTAGCCAAATGTGGGATTCCATGGCTAGTTGTATCCGAAAAGTAGCAAAAGAGGTATTAGGAGAGTCCAAGGGCTTTGCCCCACACCAAAAGGAATCTTGGTGGTGGAATGAGGAGGTACAAACAAAGGTGAAGGCTAAGAAGGAATGTTGTAAAGCCTTATACAAGGATAGGACCGATGAAAATGGTGAAAGGTATAGAAAAGCGAAACAAGAGGCGAAGAAAGCTGTGAGAGAAGCTAAGTTAGCGGCTTACGACGATATGTATAAACGACTAGATACCAAAGAAGGAGAGTTGGATATCTATAAACTAGCTAGAGCAAGGGAAAAGAAGACAAGGGACCTAAACCAAGTGAGGTGCATCAAGGATGAGGATGGAAAGGTTCTTGCTACAGAGAATGCGGTTAAAGACAGATGGAGAGGTTATTTTCATAATCTTTTCAATGAAGGACATGAAAGGAGTGCTTCTTTAGGGGAGTTGAGTAACTCAGAAGAGTGTAGAAACTACTCTTTTTATCGTCGAATCCGGAAGGAAGAAGTGGTTGTAGCTTTGAAGAAGATGAAGCATAGAAAAGCAATAGGCCCAGACGATATACCAATCGAAGTGTGGAAAGTTTTGGGAGAGACAGGTATAACATGGCTCACTGACCTTTTCAATAGGATTTTGAAAACGAAGAAGATGCCAAATGAGTGGCGAACGAGCACTTTGGTGCCTATCTACAAGAATAAGGGCGACGTACAAAATTGCATGAACTATAGGGGTATTAAGCTAATGAGTCATACAATGAAGCTCTGGGAGAGAGTCATTGAGCATAGATTGAGGCAAGAGACACGGGTTTCGGACAACCAATTCGGGTTCATGCCAGGACGCTCAACCATGGAGGCAATCTATCTCTTACGAAGATTGATGGAAAGATATAGAGATGGGAAAAAGGATTTACACATGGTCTTTATAGATTTGGAGAAAGCGTACGATAGGGTCCCAAGAGACATTCTTTGGAGGATTTTAGAGAAGAAAGGAGTACGAGTAGCATATATCCAAGCTATAAAGGATATGTATGAAGGAGCAAAGACTGCCGTAAGAACTCATGAAGGACAAACCGAAAGCTTTCCCATAACTGTAGGATTACATCAAGGCTCATCCTTAAGTCCTTACCTTTTTGCGTTGGTAATGGATGAGTTAACAGGACATATTCAAGATGATATTCCTTGGTGTATGCTTTTCGCAGACGATATAGTGTTGATAGATGAAACTCAGGAAGGAGTAAATGCAAAGCTTAACCTTTGGAGAGAAGTGTTGGAATCTAAAGGTCTTCGCCTAAGCCGATCAAAGACAGAATATATGGAGTGCAAGTTCAGTGCAAATGGAGGCCAAAACGAGTTAGGGGTGAGGATCGGTGATCAAGAAATACCAAAGAGCGATCGTTTTCGTTACCTAGGATCTATCTTGCAAAAGAACGGAGAATTAGATGGAGATCTCAACCATAGAATACAAGCTGGATGGATGAAGTGGAAGAGTGCATCCGGCGTGTTGTGTGACCGCCGTATGCCACTGAAGCTCAAGGGAAAATTTTATAGGACGGCAATAAGGCCGGCGATGCTGTATGGCACAGAATGTTGGGCAGTGAAGCATCAACACGTACACAAAATGGGTGTAGCAGAGATGAGGATGCTTCGTTGGATGTGTGGGCACACGAGAAAGGATAAGATTAGGAATGAGGATATCCGGGGTAAAGTAGGAGTAGCCGAAATTGAAGGAAAGATGAGAGAAAATCGGTTACGGTGGTTTGGACATGTGCAAAGAAGGCCTACTGACGCTCCGATTAGAAGATGCGACTATGGGACAGAGGTTCAGGGCCGAAGGGGTAGAGGAAGACCTAGGAAAACTTTGGAAGAGACTCTAAGAAAAGACTTAGAGTACTTGGATCTAACGAAGGACATGACACAGGACCGAGCACAATGGCGTTCTAAGATTCATATAGCCGATCCCACTCAGTGACTTGGATTTTCCAAGTCTCCAACCGAGAAGTTTTCCTCACTCAGGAAATTAAGGGAACACTACCTCAACCTACATGCTCCACTCACAAAGCTCCAACAAAAGAAAATTCAAAGAACTTAGCGAAGAAGGCTTTGGTGTATTTAACTCAATACGTTGAAATGAAGGAAAGCTTATTTATTGATATCCCCGATAAGCTACAAATATGTACATATACATGAGTCAAAATAAACAAACAAGAGGGAGCCTTCACAAAGGTTGCTTAGGAGAAGTCTCAGCAGTCGGTAGAGCCCCAGAAAGAGAAGGCACCGGAGGGGGATCATTCGGAGCCTCAGTACTGGACAGAACCCTAGAAGGAGGAGGCATCAGAGGTTGATCATTTGGAGCTTCATTACGCGGTACAGCCCCAGAAGACGAAGGCAATAAATGCCTTTGGAACAAACCCACAAATCTCTGATGATCAAGTAAAACCTGACCATCAGATTCCTTCATCTGGTCCAGCTTCCTCTTCATGTTTGTAGCATAGTCATGTGCGAGACGGTGCAACTGTTTATTCTCATGCTTGAGCCCTCTAATCTCCTGTTTGAGACTCATCACTTCGGCCGCCAATGATTCAACTTGGCGGGTTCGAGCAAATAGGCGTTGGGCCATATTAGACACAGAACCTGCACACTGAACACTGAGAGCCAGAGAATCCTTAACAGCTAACTCATCAGATCGTTTGGAAAGTAGTCTGTTATCTTTGGGAGTGAGAAGGTTCCTGGCCACCACCGCAGCGGTCATATCATTCTTCATAACGGAATCCCCAACGGTAAGAGGACCAGTAGGGGAGACGAAGGATGGGCGCCATATGTTGTCTGGAGAAGGCGGGGCTGCCTCTTCAACAAGGTTCAAGTCAAAACGACGGTCGGAGGGGCCAGACATTTTCAAAGGTGTTGAAGAGAGAAGAGGTCGGACAAATCAAGATCTTAGAAGTGCAAGAATGGAGCTTCTACTGGTGGAGATTCAAGTGTGCTTTGGAACTTAATGCCAGCCCCTATAAAAAGCTGCACTCGACGGAGCTTCAGACATCGAAGAGGCGCCTGCTCAGAAATCGAAGAGAGCGTTTGCTTTCTCAAAAGCTGGGCTGCTCAGAGATCACGAGGGTCGATCTCAGAAATCGAAGAGGCGTCTGCTTTCTCAAAAGCTGGGCTGCTCAAAGACCACGAAGGCCGATCTCAGAAATCGAAGAGGCGCTTGCTTTCTCAAAAGTTGGGCTGCTCAGAGACCACGAGGGCCGATCTCAGAAATCGAAGAGGCACCTACTTTTCCAGCCTTGTCAGCACCTGTCACACGCACACTCAGCTTTGCGGAAATTATGGGCATTCTGTCGAAGACTTCTGGTGAAGTAGAAAGCACATGAGTCTTACTGTTCAATCACCCACTTCCCACACGCAATAGTAGCTCATGGGTATCACAGATAACTTTGCCAAAGTTCTCTGCCAAAGTTGAGCACGTGAAGCTTGCAGCTCCCACTACATCGCTCTGACCAAGACGGGTAAAAGAATAGCAAAGAAACAGCACTAACAAAGTTTAGACACATAAATTTTGAAGGTCTAGCTACCATATTATTACCCACAAGGGCAAAGGAACAGTATCACTGCTGGATAATTGGAAAGTCCCTGTGTGTCAACCTCTGTGCTTCGTGGCAAGGTAGACTAGCAAACATGCCCAACCTTTACTCACATTCGAGAAAACACTCCCAACAAGATTGCTTGCTCCAAAATCGAAGAGGCACCGTCCTCCGAATCTCGAGAGCCAGACTCCCAACATGACTACTTTCTCAAAAATCGAAGAGAGGGTAAAGGAACAGTACCATTGCTGGATAATTGGAAAGTCCCTGTGTGTCAACCTCTGTGCTTCGTGGCAAGGTAGACTAGCAAACATGCCCAACCTTTACTCACATTCGAGAAAACACTCCCAACAAGATTGCTTGCTCCAAAATCGAAGAGGCACCGTCCTCCGAATCTCGAGAGCCAGACTCCCAACATGACTACTTTCTCAAAAATCGAAGAGAGGGTAAAGGAACAGTACCATTGCTGGATAATTGGAAAGTCCCTGTGTGTCAACCTCTGTGCTTCGTGGCAAGGTAGACTAGCAAACATGCCCAACCTTTACTCACATTCGAGAAAACACTCCCAACAAGATTGCTTGCTCCAAAATCGAAGAGGCACCGTCCTCCGAATCTCGAGAGCCAGACTCCCAACATGACTACTTTCTCAAAAATCGAAGAGAGGGTAAAGGAACAGTACCATTGCTGGATAATTGGAAAGTCCCTGTGTGTCAACCTCTGTGCTTCGTGGCAAGGTAGACTAGCAAACATGCCCAACCTTTACTCACATTCGAGAAAACACTCCCAACAAGATTGCTTGCTCCAAAATCGAAGAGGCACCGCCCTCCGAATCTCGAGAGCCAGACTCCCAACATGATTACTTTCTCAAAAATCGAAGAGACACCGCTCTCCGAATCTCGAGAGCCAGACCCCCAGCATGATTGCTTTCTCAAAAATCGAAGAGGCATCGTTCTCCGAATCTCGAGAGCCAGATCCCCGATAGGATTGCTTGTTCAAAAACCGAAGAGGCAACACTTTCCCAACTGCAAGAGCCGGATCTCCTTGGATAAAGCTGTCTGTAATCTTCACACGCAACATCAGCTTTCCACATACCACAGACCACTTTTTCAAAGTGCTCTGACAGGGTAAAGGAATAGCATTACTACTTGTTGTTAAGGAGACTCCTATATATGTCAACCTCCATCCCCAACGGACAGACAGACCTGCAAAAATGCTCAACCCTTCCTCATATATGAGAGGGCACTCTCAACGAAGCCTTTCGAAATATTCAGCTTTCTTTCCCCCCGATAATACCTCTGCAAACAAGCTATACTAGAGCAAGAATATCTCATATCATCAGGGTTAAAAGCAAGAGTATCCCATATCATGCTTTTTCCCTGTCTTTTCCTTTGGCCTTGTTCTTACCTGCAAGACAAGGAGAAAGAGAGCAATCAGTCAGCACTTGGAATCAAGCTTCCAGCCAGGAACTGACTGCCTGGAACTTACTTACCTGGCATTGCTCTCGAGTACTCATCTTCAACATCTTATGCTTCCAGGGAAGATACCGCATCTGCCTGAGGAACAGATGGGGCAAGTGAGAAGGATACAAGGAAGCATGTGGAGACAAGCGTAACAGCACACGTGCCGATACATCCATTACTCTGTCAAAGCAAAAGTATCCCATATCAGTAGGGTCGAACGTACTCTAGATTTGATGGACTTGTTTTGACCCTCAAATTCTTCAGTCGGCCTTATACTCTGGAGGAAACCAGAAAACCCTCCAGCTCAGTTCAAGAATAAGCCTGTGGAAAGTTACTTCTTCAAAAGCAAAAGTATCCCATATCATCTCTTCTCATTTTTCTTCTCTTTATCCTTCATGCTGCCTGCAAGATAGGGAGAATGTGAACAATCAGCCGGAGCTCTGATTGCTTACCTTGTCTGTCACCTCTTTCAGCAAATCCCCTAGCTCGGCAACTTGAGGGACTCCTACTACATGGTTTGTATCGCGCTTGACCAAGCCTGAAACTACAAGTAAGCTTCAAGTGAAATTGATACATTACCTTGTGCATCTCCACCAGTTAAAGATACCACCCCTGGATGGAGGAAGAGTACTTCCAGAGAAGATGCCACATCTACCTATGAGACAGATAAGGCAAGTCAAGACGATACCACACTCCGATACTTAGAAGTTTCGTGATTACGAGATCATTCTCCCACAATATTTCCTAATGTCATTTGTACTAAATCATTCACCTGTACTCACTAAAGGAGAGCTTGAACCTATGTACTTGTGTAAACCCTTCACAATTAATGAGAACTCCTCTATTCCGTGGACGTAGCCAATCTGGGTGAACCACGTACATCTTGTGTTTGCTTTCCTATCTATATCCATTTATATACTTATCCACACTAATGATCGGAGCAATCTAGCGAAGATCACAAAAAGCGACCGTTTTCACTACCTAGGATATATCGTGCAAGAGAACGGAGAATTAGAGAGAGATCTCAACCATAGAATAGAAGTTGGATGGATGAAGTGTAAGAGTGCATCCGGCGGGTTATGTGACCGTCGTAGGCCACTGAAGCTCAAGGGAAAATTTTATAGGACGGCAATAAGGCCAGCGATGTTGTATGACACAGAATGTTGGGCGGTGAAGCATCAACACGTACACAAAATGGGTGTGGCGGAGACGAGGATGCTTCGTGGGATGTGTGGGCACACAAGAAATGATAAGATTGGAAATGAGGATATTCGAGGTAAAGTAGGAGTAGCCGAAATTGAAGGAAAGATGAGAGAAAATCGGTTCCGGTGATTTTGGACATGTGCAAAGAAGGCCTACTGACGCTCCGGTTCGAAGATGTGACTACGGGACAGAGGTTCAGGGCCAAAGGGGTAGAGGAAGACCTAGGAAAACTTTGGAAGAGACTCTAAGAAAAGACTTAGAGTACTTGGATCTAACGGAGGACATGACACAAAACTGAGCGCAATGGCGTTCTAGGATTCATATAGCCGACCCCACTTAGTGGGAAAAGGCTTTGTTGTTGTTGTTGTTGTTGTTGAGAATGAATGTTGTGAGCTGCCTGTTTTGTTATCAATTTAATTCCCCATTTAAATGATTAGCATGAGATTTTAGGAATTTGCTGTCAAGCTGATTGTAGGTGGGATCTTTGTATGTTGATGGTGGTCCACAGATTATTGATGCAGTTCACTTGGCTCCTTCGTGTCTAATCCTTTTTCGTTTGTTGCATTTTCAGATTTAGGATGTTCTCCCTTGCTGATGCTTCTGGTCAGAGAACAGCCTCGGTAGCTTTAAGGAATTGCATATACATGATCCCTTTGGGGTTGTTGGCCTATGACTGTAAGTCCAAGACTCACAAACCATCTTTCTTTTTCTAATCGTGTTTCTATTTGTATTTTTGTATTCCTGTTGGTGGTTGTCTTCTTGTAATGCTCTTTGGGCCTTTTTCTTTTTCTTCTCGCTTTTCAACCAATGTTCAACCATCTTATTTCTTATTGAAAGAAGGTTTTCCGTCATATAGGTGCCAGCATTGGTCTTCTTTAAATTGAAAATAAGTGATTTGGACTTACATTTACGATTGGGAAAAAACACAAGAAATGTTCTCTCTTTTCTTTTTTTCTTCCATGAAATAGATTGGTATCTGGCTGTCGTGTCTGATATGGCTGTTTTCAGATTGCATTTCTGAGTCTTTAGCTATTTGCATTTTTCTAAGGCTCTTGGTGGTTTTAACAAAGCTGACGAGTTATATTTGTTATTCATGGTTTTGGTTAATTTCATGTCGATGGTCCTCTCGTACATTGACTTTAATATGTGGCTCCTTCTACCTGTTATCAATTGTATGATACTGTGGGGACAATTCTTGATCATCTTAGGACGTGATTGATTAATCGGACATGTCATTCTTGTTATCAAGCAACTCTTCTTGGTAGTAGAATGACCAACATATTCCATGCTTGAGATGCAACCTTTGGCCTTTGATCACTAAGCAGGGAATAATTAATGTTGGGGATTACATCTCATTCCGCGCGTTTCTTCTGTCTGCAGGGGGTATGACGTCTGGATGGTTTTGTCTTGAATCTACTCTTCTTACTCTCGCGATAGCTGCAACATCATTTTCGTTCTATCGAGGCCGTGCTACACATAAAGCAAGGAAGATGTTTCATGCCAGCCTTCTTTACCTTCCTGTATTTATGTCGGGGATTATGTTCCACCGCATCGTTGATAATCAACAAAGCCTTTCTGAAGAGAATTTAGAGAGTAGTGTTGAGCTTTCATTGTCCTCACAAGACGGCAATGTCAAACGGAAGAGTAGGTCGAGGAATTCCACAGATGGCTCCCAACTTGAATCGTTGTCATCACTGCCTGGAATTTGTTTTGGGGATGGACCATCACTTTTGTCTTATTTCCCTTGACTGACTTATAGACTTTGTCAAACGTCTATGTGGGGCTGGATGTAGAAAAAGCAAGCTCCTTTCATAAAATTCCAAGGTTGAGCAAGAACTTCTCCAATTATATGTTTCATTGGGAAAAAAACCATCTGAAAGACAAAAAAAGAAATAAGATTGGCTATAGAATATTATGCAAGACTAATGTTGAGCTGTCAATTGTTATGAATCAAATTACTTGAAATGCACATAACGTGTCTTTTAACTCCGCCTATGTCTTACATAGCCGGTCCCAAGCCCGGATAAAGGAGGAGGGGGAGGGCGTCAGGTAGTCGACAGTCGGCACTCCATGATCACGTCGAATCCTTATGAAAATGAATCCAGAACAAAATCGCGCTAAAGCTAGGGCGTCACCCGTAAGTGGTGCGCTGTGTGGCCCGAGCACAGTGATAAGTGAGCAAGGGTCGCTGTATCTCCATTGGCACCCGGATGCAGTGTTAAATGAGCAAGGGGGCCATAGAAACTTCTTTTCGAACGACTCCACTCAAAGTTGTTTGGGAGCATATGCTCCTATCAACTTTACCCGGGACACACAAAAGAAGTACTTTGATCCTATTAGACGGGGGAGGGTGAAGAAGCTAGGACAGAAGGGTAGAGTTCAAGAGAGCAAAATGCGTTTAGGAACGTGGAATATAGGAACCTTAACGGGAAAATCTATGGAAGTAGTGGAAGTTATGGTGAGGAGAAGGATAAATATTATGTGCCTACAAGAAACTAAGTGGGTTGGTAGTAAGGCAAAGGATCTAGAAAACTCAGGGTTTAAACTTTGGTATTCGGGCACACATAGAACGAGAAACGGTGTTGGCATCATCGTGGACAAGACCTTGGTACAAGATGTTGTAGATGTCAAGAGGGTAGGAGATAGAATCATGGCAATCAAGATTGTAATAGGACAAGAACTTATCAATGTGATTAGTGCGTACGCACCTCAAGTAGGGTTGGATACGAGTTCGAAGGAGAAATTTTGGGAAGATCTTGGAGACTTGGTGCAAGGAATTGCTCAGACGGAGAAGTTATTTATAGGAGGAGATTTAAATGGACACGTGGGCAGGGAGACAGGCAACTATGGAGGTTTTCATGGTGGCCATGGTTTTGGGGAGAGAAACGAGGATGGGGAAGCTATCTTGGATTTTGCAATGGCATATGATCTCTTCTTAGCCAACACCTTCTTTAAGAAGAGAGAAGAACATGTGATCACCTACAAGAGTGGGTCGTCAAAAACACAAATAGATTTTCTTCTAATGAGGAAAGGGGATCGTATAACTTGTAAGGATTGCAAAGTTATACCAGGAGAGAGCGTGGCTAATCAACATCGCTTGTTGGTGATGGATGTACATATCAAAAGAGTGAGACAAAAGAACAAGACTTGGAAGTGCCCAAGGACTAGATGGTGGAATCTAAAAGAAGAAAAACAAGCCATTTTCAAAGAGAAAGTAATCACCCAGTGTGTGTGGGATAGAGAGGGGGAAGCTAGCCAAATGTGGGATTCCATGGCTAGTTGTATCCGAAAAGTAGCAAAAGAGGTATTAGGAGAGTCCAAGGGCTTTGCCCCACACCAAAAGGAATCTTGGTGGTGGAATGAGGAGGTACAAACAAAGGTGAAGGCTAAGAAGGAATGTTGTAAAGCCTTATACAAGGATAGGACCGATGAAAATGGTGAAAGGTATAGAAAAGCGAAACAAGAGGCGAAGAAAGCTGTGAGAGAAGCTAAGTTAGCGGCTTACGACGATATGTATAAACGACTAGATACCAAAGAAGGAGAGTTGGATATCTATAAACTAGCTAGAGCAAGGGAAAAGAAGACAAGGGACCTAAACCAAGTGAGGTGCATCAAGGATGAGGATGGAAAGGTTCTTGCTACAGAGAATGCGGTTAAAGACAGATGGAGAGGTTATTTTCATAATCTTTTCAATGAAGGACATGAAAGGAGTGCTTCTTTAGGGGAGTTGAGTAACTCAGAAGAGTGTAGAAACTACTCTTTTTATCGTCGAATCCGGAAGGAAGAAGTGGTTGTAGCTTTGAAGAAGATGAAGCATAGAAAAGCAATAGGCCCAGACGATATACCAATCGAAGTGTGGAAAGTTTTGGGAGAGACAGGTATAACATGGCTCACTGACCTTTTCAATAGGATTTTGAAAACGAAGAAGATGCCAAATGAGTGGCGAACGAGCACTTTGGTGCCTATCTACAAGAATAAGGGCGACGTACAAAATTGCATGAACTATAGGGGTATTAAGCTAATGAGTCATACAATGAAGCTCTGGGAGAGAGTCATTGAGCATAGATTGAGGCAAGAGACACGGGTTTCGGACAACCAATTCGGGTTCATGCCAGGACGCTCAACCATGGAGGCAATCTATCTCTTACGAAGATTGATGGAAAGATATAGAGATGGGAAAAAGGATTTACACATGGTCTTTATAGATTTGGAGAAAGCGTACGATAGGGTCCCAAGAGACATTCTTTGGAGGATTTTAGAGAAGAAAGGAGTACGAGTAGCATATATCCAAGCTATAAAGGATATGTATGAAGGAGCAAAGACTGCCGTAAGAACTCATGAAGGACAAACCGAAAGCTTTCCCATAACTGTAGGATTACATCAAGGCTCATCCTTAAGTCCTTACCTTTTTGCGTTGGTAATGGATGAGTTAACAGGACATATTCAAGATGATATTCCTTGGTGTATGCTTTTCGCAGACGATATAGTGTTGATAGATGAAACTCAGGAAGGAGTAAATGCAAAGCTTAACCTTTGGAGAGAAGTGTTGGAATCTAAAGGTCTTCGCCTAAGCCGATCAAAGACAGAATATATGGAGTGCAAGTTCAGTGCAAATGGAGGCCAAAACGAGTTAGGGGTGAGGATCGGTGATCAAGAAATACCAAAGAGCGATCGTTTTCGTTACCTAGGATCTATCTTGCAAAAGAACGGAGAATTAGATGGAGATCTCAACCATAGAATACAAGCTGGATGGATGAAGTGGAAGAGTGCATCCGGCGTGTTGTGTGACCGCCGTATGCCACTGAAGCTCAAGGGAAAATTTTATAGGACGGCAATAAGGCCGGCGATGCTGTATGGCACAGAATGTTGGGCAGTGAAGCATCAACACGTACACAAAATGGGTGTAGCAGAGATGAGGATGCTTCGTTGGATGTGTGGGCACACGAGAAAGGATAAGATTAGGAATGAGGATATCCGGGGTAAAGTAGGAGTAGCCGAAATTGAAGGAAAGATGAGAGAAAATCGGTTACGGTGGTTTGGACATGTGCAAAGAAGGCCTACTGACGCTCCGATTAGAAGATGCGACTATGGGACAGAGGTTCAGGGCCGAAGGGGTAGAGGAAGACCTAGGAAAACTTTGGAAGAGACTCTAAGAAAAGACTTAGAGTACTTGGATCTAACGAAGGACATGACACAGGACCGAGCACAATGGCGTTCTAAGATTCATATAGCCGATCCCACTCAGTGACTTGGATTTTCCAAGTCTCCAACCGAGAAGTTTTCCTCACTCAGGAAATTAAGGGAACACTACCTCAACCTACATGCTCCACTCACAAAGCTCCAACAAAAGAAAATTCAAAGAACTTAGCGAAGAAGGCTTTGGTGTATTTAACTCAATACGTTGAAATGAAGGAAAGCTTATTTATTGATATCCCCGATAAGCTACAAATATGTACATATACATGAGTCAAAATAAACAAACAAGAGGGAGCCTTCACAAAGGTTGCTTAGGAGAAGTCTCAGCAGTCGGTAGAGCCCCAGAAAGAGAAGGCACCGGAGGGGGATCATTCGGAGCCTCAGTACTGGACAGAACCCTAGAAGGAGGAGGCATCAGAGGTTGATCATTTGGAGCTTCATTACGCGGTACAGCCCCAGAAGACGAAGGCAATAAATGCCTTTGGAACAAACCCACAAATCTCTGATGATCAAGTAAAACCTGACCATCAGATTCCTTCATCTGGTCCAGCTTCCTCTTCATGTTTGTAGCATAGTCATGTGCGAGACGGTGCAACTGTTTATTCTCATGCTTGAGCCCTCTAATCTCCTGTTTGAGACTCATCACTTCGGCCGCCAATGATTCAACTTGGCGGGTTCGAGCAAATAGGCGTTGGGCCATATTAGACACAGAACCTGCACACTGAACACTGAGAGCCAGAGAATCCTTAACAGCTAACTCATCAGATCGTTTGGAAAGTAGTCTGTTATCTTTGGGAGTGAGAAGGTTCCTGGCCACCACCGCAGCGGTCATATCATTCTTCATAACGGAATCCCCAACGGTAAGAGGACCAGTAGGGGAGACGAAGGATGGGCGCCATATGTTGTCTGGAGAAGGCGGGGCTGCCTCTTCAACAAGGTTCAAGTCAAAACGACGGTCGGAGGGGCCAGACATTTTCAAAGGTGTTGAAGAGAGAAGAGGTCGGACAAATCAAGATCTTAGAAGTGCAAGAATGGAGCTTCTACTGGTGGAGATTCAAGTGTGCTTTGGAACTTAATGCCAGCCCCTATAAAAAGCTGCACTCGACGGAGCTTCAGACATCGAAGAGGCGCCTGCTCAGAAATCGAAGAGAGCGTTTGCTTTCTCAAAAGCTGGGCTGCTCAGAGATCACGAGGGTCGATCTCAGAAATCGAAGAGGCGTCTGCTTTCTCAAAAGCTGGGCTGCTCAAAGACCACGAAGGCCGATCTCAGAAATCGAAGAGGCGCTTGCTTTCTCAAAAGTTGGGCTGCTCAGAGACCACGAGGGCCGATCTCAGAAATCGAAGAGGCACCTACTTTTCCAGCCTTGTCAGCACCTGTCACACGCACACTCAGCTTTGCGGAAATTATGGGCATTCTGTCGAAGACTTCTGGTGAAGTAGAAAGCACATGAGTCTTACTGTTCAATCACCCACTTCCCACACGCAATAGTAGCTCATGGGTATCACAGATAACTTTGCCAAAGTTCTCTGCCAAAGTTGAGCACGTGAAGCTTGCAGCTCCCACTACATCGCTCTGACCAAGACGGGTAAAAGAATAGCAAAGAAACAGCACTAACAAAGTTTAGACACATAAATTTTGAAGGTCTAGCTACCATATTATTACCCACAAGGGCAAAGGAACAGTATCACTGCTGGATAATTGGAAAGTCCCTGTGTGTCAACCTCTGTGCTTCGTGGCAAGGTAGACTAGCAAACATGCCCAACCTTTACTCACATTCGAGAAAACACTCCCAACAAGATTGCTTGCTCCAAAATCGAAGAGGCACCGTCCTCCGAATCTCGAGAGCCAGACTCCCAACATGACTACTTTCTCAAAAATCGAAGAGAGGGTAAAGGAACAGTACCATTGCTGGATAATTGGAAAGTCCCTGTGTGTCAACCTCTGTGCTTCGTGGCAAGGTAGACTAGCAAACATGCCCAACCTTTACTCACATTCGAGAAAACACTCCCAACAAGATTGCTTGCTCCAAAATCGAAGAGGCACCGTCCTCCGAATCTCGAGAGCCAGACTCCCAACATGACTACTTTCTCAAAAATCGAAGAGAGGGTAAAGGAACAGTACCATTGCTGGATAATTGGAAAGTCCCTGTGTGTCAACCTCTGTGCTTCGTGGCAAGGTAGACTAGCAAACATGCCCAACCTTTACTCACATTCGAGAAAACACTCCCAACAAGATTGCTTGCTCCAAAATCGAAGAGGCACCGTCCTCCGAATCTCGAGAGCCAGACTCCCAACATGACTACTTTCTCAAAAATCGAAGAGAGGGTAAAGGAACAGTACCATTGCTGGATAATTGGAAAGTCCCTGTGTGTCAACCTCTGTGCTTCGTGGCAAGGTAGACTAGCAAACATGCCCAACCTTTACTCACATTCGAGAAAACACTCCCAACAAGATTGCTTGCTCCAAAATCGAAGAGGCACCGCCCTCCGAATCTCGAGAGCCAGACTCCCAACATGATTACTTTCTCAAAAATCGAAGAGACACCGCTCTCCGAATCTCGAGAGCCAGACCCCCAGCATGATTGCTTTCTCAAAAATCGAAGAGGCATCGTTCTCCGAATCTCGAGAGCCAGATCCCCGATAGGATTGCTTGTTCAAAAACCGAAGAGGCAACACTTTCCCAACTGCAAGAGCCGGATCTCCTTGGATAAAGCTGTCTGTAATCTTCACACGCAACATCAGCTTTCCACATACCACAGACCACTTTTTCAAAGTGCTCTGACAGGGTAAAGGAATAGCATTACTACTTGTTGTTAAGGAGACTCCTATATATGTCAACCTCCATCCCCAACGGACAGACAGACCTGCAAAAATGCTCAACCCTTCCTCATATATGAGAGGGCACTCTCAACGAAGCCTTTCGAAATATTCAGCTTTCTTTCCCCCCGATAATACCTCTGCAAACAAGCTATACTAGAGCAAGAATATCTCATATCATCAGGGTTAAAAGCAAGAGTATCCCATATCATGCTTTTTCCCTGTCTTTTCCTTTGGCCTTGTTCTTACCTGCAAGACAAGGAGAAAGAGAGCAATCAGTCAGCACTTGGAATCAAGCTTCCAGCCAGGAACTGACTGCCTGGAACTTACTTACCTGGCATTGCTCTCGAGTACTCATCTTCAACATCTTATGCTTCCAGGGAAGATACCGCATCTGCCTGAGGAACAGATGGGGCAAGTGAGAAGGATACAAGGAAGCATGTGGAGACAAGCGTAACAGCACACGTGCCGATACATCCATTACTCTGTCAAAGCAAAAGTATCCCATATCAGTAGGGTCGAACGTACTCTAGATTTGATGGACTTGTTTTGACCCTCAAATTCTTCAGTCGGCCTTATACTCTGGAGGAAACCAGAAAACCCTCCAGCTCAGTTCAAGAATAAGCCTGTGGAAAGTTACTTCTTCAAAAGCAAAAGTATCCCATATCATCTCTTCTCATTTTTCTTCTCTTTATCCTTCATGCTGCCTGCAAGATAGGGAGAATGTGAACAATCAGCCGGAGCTCTGATTGCTTACCTTGTCTGTCACCTCTTTCAGCAAATCCCCTAGCTCGGCAACTTGAGGGACTCCTACTACATGGTTTGTATCGCGCTTGACCAAGCCTGAAACTACAAGTAAGCTTCAAGTGAAATTGATACATTACCTTGTGCATCTCCACCAGTTAAAGATACCACCCCTGGATGGAGGAAGAGTACTTCCAGAGAAGATGCCACATCTACCTATGAGACAGATAAGGCAAGTCAAGACGATACCACACTCCGATACTTAGAAGTTTCGTGATTACGAGATCATTCTCCCACAATATTTCCTAATGTCATTTGTACTAAATCATTCACCTGTACTCACTAAAGGAGAGCTTGAACCTATGTACTTGTGTAAACCCTTCACAATTAATGAGAACTCCTCTATTCCGTGGACGTAGCCAATCTGGGTGAACCACGTACATCTTGTGTTTGCTTTCCTATCTCTATCCATTTATATACTTATCCACACTAATGACCGGAGCAATCTAGCGAAGATCACAAAAAGCGACCGTTTTCGCTACCTAGGATCTATCTTGCAAGAGAATGGAGAATTAGATGGAGATCTCAACCATAGAATACGAGCTGGATGGATGAAGTGTAAGAGTGCATCCGGCGTGTTGTGTGACCGTCGTAGGCCACTGAAGCTCAAGGGAAAATTTTATAGGACGGCAATAAGGCCAGCGATGTTGTATGACACAGAATGTTGGGCGGTGAAACATCAACACGTACACAAAATGGGTGTAGCGGAGATGAGGATGCTTCGTGGGATGTGTGGGCACACGAGAAAGGATAAGATTGAGAATGAGGATATCCGAGGTAAAGTAGGAGTAGCCGAAATTGAAGGAAAGATGAGAAAAAATCGGTTCTGGTGATTTGGACATGTGCAAAGAAGGCCGACTGACGCTCCGGTTCGAAGATGTGACTACGGGACAGAGGTTCAGGGCCGAAGGGGTAGAGGAAGACCTAGGAAAACTTTGGAAGAGACTCTAAGAAAAGACTTAGAGTACTTGGATCTAACGGAGGATATGACACAAAACCGAGCGCAATGGCGTTCTAGGATTCATATAGCCAACCCCACTTAGTGGGAAAAGGCTTTGTTGTTGTTGTTGTTGTTGTTTGTTGCACATAACGTGTCTTTTAAGTTATGAATCGAATCACAAACTAATTGGCTCCTAGTTCAATTTAGTTTGCAATTCTCACATGGATATGTTTACGAAAATGTATCAAACACTACGAAAATGAAAGAATAGTAAGGAAATAATGTTAAATACTTAGAAAATGTCCAACAACAAAGTAATAACTTGAAAGAAATGCAAATTTGATAGATTTATATTTGTTGCCTTCTGGCAATTTGGTTTGGGATATGGAATGGTTTGATTCGTGTCGTGTAACACCCATTAAAATGAACCGATAATATGATCCAACACAAACTCAACCTTTAATATTAATGGGGTAATATGCCCGAAATCATTACCCGTTAAAGAAAATATATTCTAGTTAACAAATAATAAAATGAAAAATGTAATAATAAAAACATAAATGAGATGAAAGAATCCAACTGTAAGGATTTAATCTCACTTATATGGCTAGTGTTGTAGTAAGGTTTTTTAATTAATGTAGAATTGTGAAATATATATATATATGTTAAGAGATACAAAGCTCGTAATAACAAGCTCTACAATTTTTGTGAAGATGTCAACTTTGAAATTCGTCACCATAATCCCATAAACTATTGATTTAAAATTAATCGTTGATTGTCATTAACGTTTACGCTCTATTCTTCTCATGGTATTTCGTTTTTTTTT
>VIEB01000578.1:98515-143777 GCA_006547085.1 Malus baccata
TATTAATGAGGATTTGGAGCGTTTTAAAAATCTAAACGACGATGTAACCATTTTCTAAGCTTAGAGAATGCAACCTCGAGCGTTTATACTTTTACATTAATAATATGTTTTTTTTTTAATTTTGAACTCCCCCTTAAAACACTGTTCATGAGGGTTTGTAGGGTTTTAAAAATCCAAACGATGATGTACCCATCGCCAAATCGTGCGATCATGAGTGTTTGCATATTTTTTCACACTTGTAAATCAATTATTATGTTTAATGTGCTTTAGTATTTTTAAATTGCTTTGGTATCTTTAATGTGCTTTGAAACTTTGTAATCTTACTTATGTGAGATTAAATACTATGGCTATTGTAGTAAGGTTTTTTAGTAGTTTAAAACTATTAACTAACTTTTTTTCTTATCGGGTCAAAACCGGTAGGTAAATATTATGAGAGATTAACAGGTTCTTAACGTGTGCCCGATAACGACCCGATTAGTTAACTCGTTGAAGCAAAACCCATTATTTTCTTGTCGTTTCGAATAAAATTAAAAGGGCGTGTAAGAAATTGTCATGTCTATGCTCCAATTTGGACCTCCATTTTCTCTGATACATAATTTATCTTCTAGACTACTATACATCACACAAAATGCGCATTTCAAAGAACTTTATCGGAGTTGTTTTATTTCTCAGGTTACTAAGTGTCTCTCATGACTTTTCTTTGGGGATGAAGTTGAACTTTCACTGCCTGGAATTAGTTTTGGGGATGGACCATCATTTTTGTCTTTTATCTCTTGACTGACTTATAAATTTTTCCACAACGACTTTGTGGCGCTAGATGTAGAAGAATGAAGCTCCTTTCATAAATTTCAAAGGTTGAGCAAATTCTCCTCCAATTATATTTTGATGGGAAAAATAATCATCTTAAGACAAAAAAAACAAAAAACAAAAGGGGGGAAAAGAAATAAGACATGTAGTATGTTATTCCTCGTGAGGTATATAATTATATACGCAAGTGGTAAATTGTCTTGATGGATAAGGTCTTTCTCTTTGACCAACGAAGAGAAAGCTCAAGAAATAAGACGTGTAGAATATTAATGAGGATTTGGAGTGTTTTAAAAATCTAAACGACGATGTAACCATTTTCTAAGCTTAGAGAATGCAACCTCGAGCGTTTATACTTTCACACTAATAATATGTTTTTTTTTTAAATTTTGAACTCCCCTTAAAACACTGTTCATGAGGGTTTGTAGGGTTTCAAAATTCCAAACGATGATGAAACCATCGCCAAATCGTGCAATCACGAGCATTTGCATATTTTTTCACACTTGTAAATCAATTATTATGTTTAATGTGCTTTAGTATTTTTAAATTGCTTTGGTATCTTTAATGTGCTTTGAAACTTTGTAATCTTACTTATGTGAAATTAAATACTATGGCTATTGTAGTAAGGTTTTTTAGTAGTTTAAAACTATTAACTAACTTTTTTTCTTATCGGGTCGAAACCGGTAGGTAAATATTATGAGAGACTGACGGGTTCTTAACGTGTGACCGATAACGACCCGATTAGTTAACTCGTTGAAGCAAAACCCATTATTTTCTTTTCGTTTGGAATAAAATTAACAGGGCATGTAAGAAATTGTCATGTCTATGCTCCAATTTGGACCTCCCTTTTCTCTGATACATAATTTATCTTCTATACTACCATACATCACACAAAATGCGCATTTCAAAGAACTTTATCGGAGTTGTTTTATTTCGCAAGTTACTAAGTGTCTCTCATGACTTTTCTTTGGGGATGAAGTTGAACTTTCACTGCCTAGAATTAGTTTTGAATGGACCATCATTTTTGTCTTTTATCTCTTGACTGACTTATAAATTTTTCCACAACGACTTTGTCTACTGTCTTTGTGGCGCTGGAAGTAGAAGAATGAAGCTTGAGCAAAATCTCCTCCAATTATATTTTGACGGGAAAAATAATCATCTTAAGACAAAAAAAAAAAAAGAGAGAAAAGAAATAAGACATATAGAATATTATTCCTCGTGAGGTATATAATTATATATGCAAGTAAATTGTCTTAATGGATAAGGTCTTTCTCTTTGACCAACGAAGAGAAAGCTTTGTTTACTCTAACACATAATTTATCTTCTAGATGACTACTCATTTATCTCACAATGTGTATTTCATATGACCTTATAGGAGTTGTATTTCTCAGGTTACTAACCATCTCTCGCAAACAAGGTATGTTCTTCAAGGTATGTGGCATGGATGGGGTTATGATCCAAGTTAAGTTCTTTAATATGCCTTATTTTATAAAGGCCTTCAAATATTTTCTTTATGTATGACAAATGATAACCACAAGCTGATTGGCTCTTAGTTCAACTCAATTTGTAATTCTCACATGGATATGTTTACAGAAATGTATGAAAGACCATACGAAAATGAAAGAACAGAAAGAAAATGACGTTAAATACTTAGAAAATATCCAACTACAAAGTAATAACTTGAAAGAATGAAAAATATAAGAGATCAAGCAAGTTAAACCCATTTTGGCAAACTTTCTTGCTAGTCGAGCAAGGATGAGGATGACGATGTAACCATTTTCTAAGCTTAGAGAATGCAACCTCGAGCGTTTATACTTTTACATTAATAATATGTTTTTTTTTTAATTTTGAACTCCCCCTTAAAACACTGTTCATGAGGGTTTGTAGGGTTTTAAAAATCCAAACGATGATGCACCCATCACCAAATCGTGCGATCACGAGTGTTTGCATATTTTTTCACACTTGTAAATCAATTATTATGAAATTTTAATGTGCTTTTTTATTTTTAAACTGCTTTCGTATGTTTAATGTGCTTTGAAATTTTTTAATCTTACTTATGTGAGATTAAATACTATGGCTATTGTAGTAAGGTTTTTTAGTAGTTTAAAATTATTAACTAACTTTTTTCTTATCGGGTCGAAACCGGTCATCCACGGGTAAATACTATGAGAGATTAATGGATTCTTAACGTATGACCGATAACGACCCAATTAGTTAACTCGTTGACCCAAAACCCATTATTTTCTTATTGTTTCGAATAAAATTAATAGGCCGTGTAAAAAATTGTCATGTCTATGCTCCAATTTGGACCTCCCTTTTCTCTAATACATAATTTGTCTTCTAGACTACTATACATCACACAAAATGCGCATTTCAAAGAACTTTATCGGAGTTGTTTTATTTCGCAGGTTACTAAGGGCATGTTTGGTACTCTACTTGAATCCAACTTTCTAAACTCAAGAATAATTTTCAAGTTTTAGGCCTTAAAAACTTGTTTGGTTGGACTATTTTCAAAATTTGAACTCAAGATTGACCAAAAAATATAGTCTATTATCTAAAAACATAGAAAGTGAGTTTTTAGAGTTTTTAAACTTAAACTCACTCATTTCTTTTCGCTCCATCCTCCCCTCTCACTACAAATCTATCTCTCTATCTTTTCTTTTTTCCCTCTCCTCTTTTTTTTACCTTTTTCGTCTCTAAACCAATCCGCTCTTTTCATTCTCTTGGTTCTTTCTCTCACTCCTCTTCCTCTCTATCTCGTCTGATCCTCTCTCTTCTTTCTCTTTCCTTCAATCAACTCTTACTTTCTTTCCTCATCTCTCATCTTTCTCCCTCTATTGCGACCCCCTCTTTTTAGATCTCTTTGTCTAGTTGAAGTTGTAAGATTTAAAATTTTTAAATCACAAACCAACCAAGTTTTTGAGTCTTCAAGAAAATTGTTTTCAAGAAATGTTTTGAGAAATAATAAAAAATTTCAAATAGGATACCAAACAAGCCCTAAATGTCTCTCATGACTTTTCTTTGGGGATGAAGTTGAACTATCACTGCCTGGAATTAGTTTTGGGGATGGACCATCATTTTTGCCTTTTATCTCTTGACTGACTTATAAATTTTTCCACAACGACTTTGTCTACCGTCTTTGTGGCCCTCGATGTGGAAGAATGAAGCTTCTTTCATAAATTTCAAAGGTTGAGCAAAATCTCCTCCAATTATATTTTGACAGGAAAAAATAATCATCTTATGATAATAATAAAAAAAAAGAAATAAGACATGTAGAATATTATTCCTCGTGAGGTATATAATTATATATGCAAGTGGTAAATTGTCTTGATGGATAAAGTCTTTCTCTTTGACCAACGAAGAATAAGCTCTGTTTACTCTGATACATAATTTATCTTCTAGATGACTACTCATTCATTTCACAATGTGTATTTCAGATGACCTTATATGAGTTGTATTTTTCAGGTTACTAACCATCTCTCGCAAACAAGGTATGTTCTTCAAGGTATGTGGCATAGATGGGGTTATGATCCAAGTTAAGTTCTTTTATATGCCTTATTTTATAAAGGACTTCAAATATTTTCTTTATGTATGACAAATGATAACCACAAGCTAATTGGCTCATAGTTCAACTCTGTTTGCAATTCTCACATGGATATGTTTACATAAATGTACGAAAGACCATACGAAAATGAAAGAACAGAAAGGAAATGATGTTAAATACTTAGAAAATATCCAACTACAAAGTAATAACTCAAAAGAAATGAAAAATATAAGAGATCAGGCAAGTTAAACCCATTTGGGCAAACTTTCTTGCTAGTCGGGCAAGTTCGTGCACGTTGTTGAAGTGATTTGAAATATTGTAGAATGCAGAGATTCAAAGTTTTTATGAGTTGTGAGTTGAGTGCCATTTTCTTCTTTCTTTATGTTGTTATATATGGAACAAACATTTCTTCCGGTTTAAACCTTACACTCTTAGTATAATTATGTTTGCTCCTAGTTGTTGACGTGAATGCTAACAGAAGGAAAAAAACAAATTACATTGCAACTTGAGCTTTTATCCCCTCAAAATTACCAAAATGTCATCAGAAAGTAGCTTTTCCTATGTAAAACCGCATGGGTTAAATGTACAGTGTGATAGGATGTTTGTCACCCACAATGCCACATGTAAAGTAGTTTCAAATCCTTGAGCTCAGTTATTGTTCACTTATGTTGAAATTAAATATCTATTGGACAAGGATTGTCTGCCCTCCACTTTTGGTGCCCTCCCTGTACCCTTCCTGTACCCTCCTGTTTTGTGTGGTCACGATTAAGCCAGGTCAATATTTTATATATTTTTTTTTATAGATATAATAAAACAAAAATGAATAGTAATATAAAATGTTGACGTGATTTAACCGTAACCACACAAAGAGAAGGGCACCGGAAGTGGAGGGCAGACAATCCTTGTCCATATCTATTAGTACTTGAATGAAATAAAGGCATTAGGCCTAATATAGGCCCAAACTTATCCTGGATCCAAACATCTTGTTCATTTTTTACCCTCCCATGGACGAGAAATTATAGTGTAGTACTGTAATACCTCGTCATCCGTGATATTTTCTTTCGAATTTCACCATGTGTCATGTTTTTACACAAGTGGAATTTAATCTCATTTTTAATCTTTAAATAAATTTAAAAATGAAAATACAAAAAGAACAAGATAGATCGTGTTCCTGAAGTTTTTGCCCCCCTCCAACCCAATCTGGTAATCCCCTTCCACACACCGCCGCTTCTCTTTTCTTCACTATTTGGGGATTAAACTCCAAAATGATCGGCATCCGAAAGCGGTGTGAAGGCGTTTGGAAATACATTCAGCGTGGCTGATGGGTTTTCTTGGCCGAGTCGGACTCATCCATTCAGCGTGGTTCTGGTTGAATTTGGAGAGTTGGTAAAGAAGAAAACGGGATTTGAATTGAAGGTTAGACAATTAGATTCAATTTTAGTTTCTGTATGGTTGCGAAAAAAGTATAACATTACAAGTTACTGGGAAGCTGCAAGGCTAATTCTTTTGTTTTGATTAAGTTAGGTGGGCACTGGGCACTGATTTTGTTTTAAAACTTCCGTGACTGATGAGGAAATCATCAGAAAATTTTGGAACAGCAGCCATGGCGGAAACTGGGTGGGGCTTTGCCGTGGAAGGAGGCGCAAAGGCATCTAGGCTTTTGTTTCCTTTTAAATTTTCATTTTTTTATTTATCAAGAGTGACATTGAGATTCAATTCCTGCTGTATAAAAGTGGTCGAACGTCTGCAATTTGTACTTGTATTTATGTTTTGGGGATGAAGTTGAACCATCACTGTCTGCAATTTGTTTTGAGGATGGACAAAATTATCCTTTTTGTCTTTTATCTCTTGACTCACTACCGTCTTTGTAGGTCTGGAGATGTAGAAAAGTAATTTGTAGTAAATATCTTTACTAATGTGTGTATAAATAGCACTCTAAATTACTCATTCCTCACACCAATCACCTACTTGATATCTACATGGATACAGTCATGAGAATTGTTCCACTACTCACCTTTCTTCTATCCATTGCGTCTTTTACACTCAGCTTATGCAATGGAAACCCGAATGTGCCTTGCCGAGAAAATGAGAGACAAACACTTCTTATGTTCAAGAAAGATCTCGATGATTCTTCAAATCTGCTTTCCTCTTGGGTTGCTGAAGGTGATTGTTGCACCTGGACCGGTGTTGCCTGCGACAATTTAACCGGTCATGTCCGTGAGCTCCACCTTGCTGGTAATTATGATGAAGAGATTGGTGAGTTCCATAGCCTGGGTGGTAAGGTAAATCCTTCTCTACTCAATTTAAAGCATCTCACCTACTTGGACTTGAGCTACAATGATTTTGGAGGACGACAGTTTCCTAGCTTTCTGGGTTCTCTTAAGGGTTTAAGATATCTTAACCTCTCGTATGCAGAGTTCAAGGGAACCATTCCTCATCAGTTAGGAAATCTCTCGAGCCTGCGTTATCTGGACCTTTCTTATAACATTGGTTCGAAGGTCGAGAATCTCAAATGGCTCTCTGGTCTTTCTCAGTTGAAACATCTTGGCATGAGTTATACAGATCTTACCAGGGCATCTCGTTGGTTACAAGTAAACACACTCCCTTCTCTCCTGGTCGAGTTGCATTTGTCAAGCTGCGAACTTTATCACATACCAAGTGGTATTGCGAACTTGACAAGTCTTAAAGTTCTTTATCTATCTGGTAACCATTTCAACTCTACCATACCTCAAGTAAACACACTCCCTTCTCTACTGGTCGAGTTGCATTTGTCAAGCTGCAAACTTTATCACATACCAAGTGGTATTGCGAACTTGACAAGTCTTAAAGTTCTTGATCTATCTGGTAACTATTTCAACTCTACCATACCTCAAGTAAACACACTCCCTTCTCTGCTGGTCGAGTTGCATTTGTCGGATTGCGAACTTTATCACATACCAAGTGGTATTGCGAACTTGACAAGTCTTAAAGTTCTTGATCTATCTGGTAACTATTTCAACTCTACCATACCTCAAGTAAACACACTCCCTTCTCTGCTGGTCGAGTTGCATTTGTCGGATTGCGAACTTTATCACATACCAAGTGGTATTGCGAACTTGACAAGTCTTAAAGTTCTTGATCTGTCCTCCAACTCTTTCATCTCTACCATACCTCAAGTAAACACACTCCCTTCTCTGCTGGTCGAGTTGCATTTGTCCTTCTGCGAACTTTATCACATACCAAGTGGTATTGCGAACTTGACAAGTCTTAAAGTTCTTGATCTATCCTTTAACTATTTCAACTCTACCATCCCTCAAGTAAACACACTCCCTTCTCTCCTGGTCGAGTTACATTTGTTAGACTGCGAACTTTATCACATGCCAAGTGGTATTGCGAACTTGACAAGTCTTAAAGTTCTTGATCTATCCTATAACTATTTCAACTCTACCATACCTCAAGTAAACACACTCCCTTCTCTCCTGGTCGAGTTGCATTTGTCAGGCTGCGAACTTTATCACATGCCAAGTGGTATTGCGAACTTGACAAGTCTTAAAGTTCTTGATCTGTCCTCCAACTATTTCAACTCTACCATACCTACATGGTTGTACAGTTTGGGCCATCTTGAGTCCCTCGATCTTTCTTACAATGCTTTTCATGGTGAAATTTCGAGTTCCCTTGGAAACTTGACAGCCCTTGTTCATCTTTACTTACTTGGTAATCAACTTAAAGGGGAAATCCCAAACTCATTGGGAAATCTTTGTAAGTTGACTTCTTTTGATCTATCGTCAAACAATTTCCGAGGGAGGGTATCAGAAATCTTTGAAAGTTTGTCTAACTGTAGTTTTGGTCAAATAGATTATTTAATGCTTTCGGATAATAATTTTTCAGGTCATTTATCTGATCAGTTAGGAATTTTAAAAAATTTAATCATCCTTGATCTTTCAAATAATTCAATATCAGGTCCCATTCCAGTGTCTTTAGGAAATCTATCACGCTTAGAGGAGTTGATCATTTTTGACAATTCATTCGATGGCGTTGTCTCTGAAGCTCATTTTACTAATCTTACAAGATTGGATACCTTTTCTGCAAATAAGAACTCCTTGACTCTTAAAACTAGCCCAGACTGGGTTCCTCCTTTTCAACTTTCTTTGTTGGGTTTAGGTTCTTGGCGTCTGGACCCATCGCAGTTGCCTGCATGGCTTCAGAGTCAAAAACATTTGGCCTTTCTTAATATGTCCAGTACAGGAATTTCAGGTACCATTCCGGCTTGGTTGTGGAACATTTCTTCTTATAATCAAGGTTTCTTTGTGGATCTCTCGCATAATCAGTTGTCCGGGGAGGTTCCAAATATAGCTTTTGCCCACTGGCCAAAACAAAAGCATTTCAAGACAATTTTCATCAACTTGGGGTCTAACCAATTTAAGGGTTCATTGCCTCTTGTGTCTTCGGCAGTGAATACACTAGACCTTTCCAATTCATCATTTTCAGGAACTCTCTCTCACTTCCTTTGTGATAGGAGTGATGCACCTAAAAACCTTGAAGTTCTTCTGCTTGACAACAATCACCTCACTGGAGAAATTCCGGATTGTTGGTTACACTGGCCAAACCTGACAGTAGTGAATTTAGAAGACAACAATTTGATGGGGAAGATTCCAAGCTCTATCGGGGACTTAGTTTCTCTTCAATCAATGCACTTGCGCAATAATAACCTATATGGAGAATTACCCGTGTCCCTGCAAAACTGTCAAGAGTTGTTCCTTCTTGACCTTCGTGGAAATAAGTTTGTTGGAAGCATTCCAATATGGTTTGGCCAAAGCTTGGTGGTTCTTATTCTTCGCTCAAATATGTTCCGAGGCACCATTCCTGAGGAACTTTGTAGTCTCACAAAGCTCCAAATCTTGGACCTTGCGCATAACAATCTCTCGGGAACGATACCAAGATGTTTCCAAAATTTGTCATCCATGGCCACTAAATTTACAAGCAAAGGAGCTTCCGGTACTGAATTCTCGCTTTATGAGTCTTTTCGTAATGGTTCTACTTTTCATTTCTCCTACATAGAGAATGCAGTTTTTGTGGCCAAAGGCAGAGAAGTGAAATATAACACAGTGCTTCGTTTGGTAACTAGCTTGGACCTTTCAAGGAACATGTTATTTGGAGAAATCCCTGAAGAGTTGACCAACCTCACTAGCCTACAAACATTGAATTTATCTGATAATCTTCTGACCGGAAGAATCCCTTCCAAAATCGGTGATATGGGAGCGTTAGAGTCGCTTGATTTGTCTGTGAACCAACTTTCTGGCGAAATTTCTCCAAGCATCTCGAATTTGACATTTCTCAATCATTTGAATTTGTCCTATAACAATTTGATTGGGCGGATTCCAAAAAGCACTCAGCTTCAGAGCTTTGATTTGTCCAGTTATGCTGGCAATAAACTTTGCGGATCTCCATTGGAAGAGTGTTGCTGTACAATTGAGGCCATGCCACCGGTTGGTGATGAGAAGCACAGAGAAGGTCATTTACTTGAAGACGGTGGTTTCTATCTGAGTTTGGGGCTTGGTTTTGCATTTGGGTTTTGGGTTGTTCTTGGTTCATTGTTGTCTAATGTGCCATGGAGCAATGCATTTTCTCAGTTCCAAAATCGCATTGTGAAGAAGTTCTATGCTGCAATCGTTGAACGTTATTAACTATTTTGTGTAGATAGATCGAGTTTGTGTGGTTTGTTTTTACTCTTGTTATCCAATTGGAATGTTACACTATTGTATGCTTCTTTGTGCCAATTTATTTTGTCTTTTCCTTGGTTTTTTTCTTTGGCCGTATAAAATTGTAAGATTTGCTTTTTAAATACGACATTCCTGATACGGATAATGAGTTATATATATTTTTATTTATTTATTTATATATAATCTTTAATCTTAAGTTAGATGAGTTTAATTATGATCTCTCTCGTAGATATGCAATTTTCTCAAGCATATATGTTGCTTGAGCCACTGTTTTCTTCTTTTATGAAATTGACACACCTTGACCCGATATCAAGTTGGACACTAAAATCGAGGCGTGCTGACCGTCACCCTAAAGATGACTTAGCCATAACATGCATGCAGATACAATTTAATAAAATAATTTCGAATAATCTACCAAAAATTGTGTAAAGTTTTCTTTGAAATTAGGTTCAGGCCCAAATTTAAAACCTGCTGAAAATATTATAATTATTTCATCACCACTTCCCCGAATGGCCACACCTAATAGGTATCAACCCTCCACTGCATACATGATAAGTTGTTCACAGCATGACATTTGTTTCACTTAAAAAACGGAAGACATGAAGGTGCTAAAAGCATCTCCATTGCTGTACCTAATAGGGACATCTACTATATAAAACCGATATAAAAAACAAATATAAAGACAAATTATATTAAGGTACAAGTGTAATACAGTTAGTAATATAGTAAGTAAGATTGTTAGTATTTGGTTAAAGTAGTTAGGATTTCTCTTATAAAAAACAGTGTAATCTTCATTTTAGTTAGTTAATACAAATCATATTTCTCTCTCTAAACTCTCTCTCTGTCTTATCTCTGTGTTCATCCTTCTGTTGATCATTTCTTCTGATTTTCCCTTCAATTCCCAAACATTGCAATGTAGTTAACAAATTAAACCTCTAATTGATCAGAAACGAGTCTCTAAAGTATTGGTACTCATCAGATACGTAGTTTATGTACTCATATATAAGGACAAATGAGTGATGGAAATAGTGGAGCCCGTTGGGCAATTTGAGTAGAAAAACTAGCCCACCAACTTGAGTGTCGTTGTCCGGCAAGGATTCCACTTGCACGAACGCGCGGGTGTTGTTGGAGTCGTCAGACAGCTGCAGGCATGGGACGCGTATTCCACGTAGAGAATGCTATGAAAATGCAATTGTGATTTTCCGAACTACTATAATTTTCAACGAGAAGAATTTAAACTCATATTTAACTAGGCGGGAGCATAACCCTACCTAAGGTCCCTAACACACATATATACATATAATATTTTCGAAAATATAAAACAGAGCAGACTTAAGGGTGGTTTCGGTTTTCCATATTCATCTTCATATCCAAACCTGTCCAAACGTGTGGTGTGGGTATACCTATTGAACATATTTAGCGGGTAAATTTTGCATTCGTATTTTACATGTTATGCTCCACAAACTTCTCTGAGTACCACCTAGACAAAGAGACGATATCCGATAAACTCTTTTCAAAAAACGAAAAATAGATTTTAGCGAGAGGAGAGATAGAAATGCAAAATTAGTTCTTAAAACTGAAAGACCGAAAAGCACATAAATTTAAATTAGATTAATACAATTCAAACTAATTATGCAGCTAAATTAGTTCTTAAAACTAAGAGAGGAGAGATATCATGTTATATTCTGACATCCAACGTCATGAAAGATTATAAAGGGGTTATCATATAATATTCATTTTTCTTTCGTAAATTGAAATTACACATAAAGGCGTAACAAACGTTATACCACAGTTTTTGAAATAAACGAAAGGTGTACATAAGTGGAAGGAAATTGAAGATTTTTCAACACCATATCAAACACTATGATTGGAGTGATCATAAGAAATGAAAACAGCTTCTTTTCCTCCCCATTTCTCACCATCCAAAAACAAAGCACTCATCTTAGTAGTACATTAAACAAAATCTCATTTAATTCTTCACCAAAAAAAAAAAAACATCCCATTTAATTAACAAAATTTAAAAAAAAATTCAAGAAACTAAGTTTATAACCGACAACCAATCATCAAGAACAAACCCCATCAAGCCCAAACCCAAATACAAACGCCACTAACATAATCACCCAACATTCACTACAGTACACACAAAACCCACCAAAAAATTACCTTCATAAAAAATGCCACCAAAAACCTATTAAGCCCAGTCAATAAAGGACCTATTTGACTAATTTGAACTCAGCAGATAGTCGGATTATTGCCCATTAAACAGGTAGATCACAGTACGAGTATATTCAGTTAATATTACAGTACAGATTTTGCATCCCAAGAAAAAGTACTGAATTCAACCTCAACCAATAAAATAGCATTAAGCAATGTGAATTTTCAACTATTTTGACCAAATAAATAACTTTCCATTCTAATTTCATCAATTTCTCAGTAAATAAAAAAGGCAAAAATATAAAATTAGAAGCCAATTCAACAATTAACAAAAAAGTTACAGAAATTAACTGAAATTCGGTAGCACAACCTGCTGTAAAGTAAAAGGAAGTGTATGAGTAATGGATGTCCAAGGTTGGCACTTATGCAGAAGGAAGCGTAGGAAGCATAAATGAGATATTAAGCGAGGATCTCAAGTAAATTCGCAACAAAACAAAACCCAACCAGCAACAATTTGTTCATGACATCTTAAAACACCAAATTTCGTCCCAAAAATAGGACATTTAATGCAGAAAGCTCAAAACTGATATCCGAGAGAGCATTGCACTTCTTATCTTTAAAAGCATGAATGGTGAACTAAATAGAAGAATAAGAATCTGCAATGAACTAAATAAAAACACACTTTTTACAAACATTATTCGCACAAAAATTAAAACTGTATCGAGAAACTCACCATTTTGACAAAAAAAAAAATTATACCAGTAACTGACCACAAAATAAATGATTTTAGGATACTTGATCACTAATATAAATTTGCAAGTTAAAGAGACAATGACAACCTGAATCCTTAAAGGTTATTTACACCTAAAATGAAACAGACATATCCGAAGGATATAACGTAGTGATCTTTTGTGAGTTTAACATCTGGACTGGAGTTTAATTTAAATTTTAGTGTGGTGTTTGCTGTTCTGATCTGTGCTTCGTAGGGGTTGTGGTTGGGTCATTCCAGGGAGGTTTGTTGGTGGCCTGGAATAGATGTTAAAATCATGGTCCCTTCCTTAAGAAGAGATAAGACAAAGTTCAAAATCCCAGTCAACAAAAGAAGTAAAATGCAACCAAATTCTTGTTTACGTACTTCCCCACACTTCAAATTGTTTTCTTTTATTCTCCATTAATTTCCAACCGAAACCAAAAAGAACCAGAACAAAATAGCAAAGACAAAGGCATAATTTGGTACAAACCATCATGAGGAGGAAGAGGAGGAGCGAGCACAGGTGGGTTGTGATATTCCAGTTGAAGAAGCTGATGGCTGACGCATCATTGGGGCCGGTGGCTTAAGGAGGGGGGGCCGGTGGCTTAAGGAGGGGGGGGCTATGAAATTCTCCACCTTGTTGCTGATGCTGCTGGTGTTGTTGCAAATGTTGCTGCTGATGTTGAGGGTGCTGCTGCTGTTGCAGGTGCTGTTGTTTGTGGTGTTGTGGATTAGGGTACATCATTGTCACCCCAAGTCAAAGTACTAAGAGGAAGAGAGAAAAAAAAACAAAAAAACAAAAAAACAAAACCCTGGGATTAGAGAACCGAGAAGTAAAAAGTTGAACCAATTTAAACGCCTTCTGCTGAGCTCAAAATTGAATTCAATTTGCAAAAGCAGTCACCCTGACTATGAATTCAAGTCAAAGAGGGCCTAAAGAGTGAAATTTAGAGTTTCAACACAGCATGGCCTTCTCATAGATATGGTTTCTTTTCATGAATTGAGAGAAAAACCCATCAATCGATCGACAGACTTGAACAATGAAAGAGTAGTAAAGCATGTAAAAAGCGAAAATTTAAAGCTGTTATGGATCCATACTTCAATAAAGACCACACGCAAAAACCCCCCAATTCGAGCATCACCGCTCAGTTCCCCACCCCCTTTTTTCCCTGAAATCCTACACCCACCCCTGTGACTGTGCACACCTCTTTGTGACACCGACAACACCCCCACCCCCGCTCCCCCAGAAAAAAAAAAACTCATGAACATCATACAGTGAATTGCACATAAAGTACAACATTATCAAGTATACCTCGAGGCGGCATTTGATACGATCATTTTCAGTCTTCATCTCTGACACCAAGAGCACTCAGCATTCCTCATCTCCCTACACATTATAGAGCAGTTGCTATCGCTGAAGCAGCACCCATGTCTACTCAAACGCATCGAAAAACATATCACGCATTCGTTATACATTTCTCTATTAACTAATCAGCTAACTAAATTTAAAATTAGCTTCCAGACCAAAAAAGTTCTGAACTTTTAATTCTACAATCATATTCAATTCTTCATCTCTTACTCAAAATCCCAATTACAGAAAGACCTAAACTTTACTTCAATTTAATATTTTCCCCAAAACAGCACAATCCCACAAAAATATAGTTAAAAGAAACAACAATAAATCATGAATTAAATTAAATTTCTCACCTCCACCTCTAGCAAAGCTTTCACATTCTCAACCTATCACCAAAAATTAAAAAAAATCAAATCAAATTCAAGTAAAAAAAAAGGAGAACTTGGAACTTCGAAATTAGTTGAAAGAAGTTTAAAATCAATTGGGGGTTTCTGTTGAAGTGAAAAGTAAGAGTTTTACATTCTCATAAGGATCGATGTCTAAGGAGAGGATCTGTTCGTCTCCGTTCATCACTATGATCTTCATCTTCTTCAATCCGTCGCTGCGATTGGATCTCCAATCTCTCACACACACACATAAAATATACCCAAAAGCTAGAAACTAAAACATAATCACCCAAAATCCCCAATCCTTAACCAAAAACATAATCAGTCACATATACTACATACTAAATCAGATGCGGAAACTCAAATCAAACGCCTCCAATTGCCTAAAGTTGAAAAATTACATCCCCTCTTGACTAACTCCATCCAAAGATTCAATACTAGAAAGCAAATAATTGTACTAAAAATTTAGTAAATTCAAATCAACTAAGCTACCAATCAAAATAGGAATTCTGCAACTACACACACTATTTACAGTGCTATGCAAAACTCATATTTGAATGAGGGTCTTTACTATTGAATTGAAAGATGGCTGTTCTCTTTTTAAATTAGGATGACCTCACCAATCAAAATTACAGTGCTATGCAAAACTAATCTTCATAATCTATACCAGCTCTAGCTTGCCTCCACCCAAAACAGCTCCGATCTGAGAATATTTAACCCATGAATATTTACCACAAATCAGTTAAACCATGAATATTTAACCAATCAAAAAGGTCCAAACACAAAATTATACTTACGATCCAAGTTGTAGTGGACAGTTTTTATCTTCATCCATACCAAACGTTGCATTGGTAGGGCTACTTCGAATGTAGCCAAATGTTGCATTCTTACCTATATACACATTAAGTGTAGGTTTGAAAAATGTACCAGCGAATCACTGATAAAGTGACACTAATTTTTTTGCATTTGTCCACAAACACTGTATATGCATTTTTGTTTCACCTTCTTGAAGATTTTTTCTGTTGGAGTTATAAAAATAAAATGCCTCTTCTTCGTGTCCAACACAAGCAGAGTGTAGTGTTCACGAGTTAGAACAGGTATAAATATTTTCTTTACAACTCGCATTTGTTTATATAATTGTTTCCCAAATTGTAATTCAATTCTTTTATCTTAGCTAGCTCATTTTCGTGTTTGTAGAAATCCATATGTTTATGCAGAATATAATTAGCATATGGAGAATAAGGAATTATTTTCACATAGGATGAGTTTATGCAGGATCAGTTATTGAAACTTGCAAAGAGAATGACCGAGACATAGAAGTTTTTGCGTTCCAAATTTTTCTCTTTTTCCCTCATAATGTAATTGTGTGCATCAATTATTGTACTTGGAACTCTCTCATCTCCAAGGAATTCACAAAAATCTTCTTTTACAACAAAATTAATGTAGTAGCTGAACTCATTCATATTCAAGTGCCAATATATGTCCCTGAAATACAATAAATATAGTAATATGTTAATGAAGAATCAGTATTGAAAAAATAATAGAAATTAAAGACTTAGTAGAGTAATTTTTCTTAAACTCCTGCTTTTTCCAAGAAATAATTAATGGCATCTTTGTTGGTTTTCTTTAGCAAATATTATGCTGGATGGCGAGCCCAATTTTTTTTCTCTCCTCTTCTTCAAGTCAGGATACCCAAAATTCACATCATCTTTTGACTTTCTACTTTTTCTGGTGATATTCTGGACCATTAACTGAGTTTTAGGTTGAACAGGATCTTCAGATTTGGTTGGTCATTTTTCTGGAATTTGATCTTTCTCCGAAACAATTATTACTTTGTCTGCTGAGTCAACCTTTTCACTTTCAATTAACTGAGTTTTCTGTTGGAACCGAAAGTGAAAAGGTTGACTCAGCAGACAAAGTAATAATTGTTTTGAATAAAGATCAAATTCCAAAAAAACGACCAACCGAATTTGAAGATCCTGTTCAACCTAAAACTCAGTTAATGGTCCAGAATATCAATAGAAAAAGTAAAGCCACAAGAGGACGTGAATTTTGGGTAAAGAGGAGAGAAAAGGCTCGCCATCCAGCCAACTATTTGCTAAAGAAAAACTGACAAAGATGACATCAATTATTTCTTGGTAAAAGCAGGAGTGCAAGAAAAATTACGCAACCAAGTCTTTAATTTCTATTATTTTTTCAATACTGATTCTTTATTAACATATTAATATCTATATTGTATTTCAGGGACATATTGGCACTCGAAGATAAATGAGTTTAGCTACTACATTAATTTTGTTGTGAAAGAATATTTTTGTGGATTCCTTGAAGATGAGAGATTTCCAAGGACAATAATTGATGCACCCAATTACATTCTGAGGGAAAAAGAGAACAATTTGGAACTCAAAAACTTCTATGTCTCAGCCATTCTCTTTGTAAGTGTCAACAATTGATTATGCATAAACCACTTATTCTGGGTAAATAGATTCTGCATAAACTCATCCTGTGTTAAACTAATTCCTGATTCTCCATATACTGATTATATTCTGCATAAACAGATGAATTTCTAAAAACATGAAAATGAGCCCGCCAAGATGAAAGAATTGAAGTACAATTTGAGAAAACAATTAAATAAACAAATGCAAAATGCAAAGAAAATATTTATACATCTTCTAACTCATGAACACTACACACTGCTTGTATTGGACACAGAGAAAAGGTATTTTTATTTTTACAACTCCAACAGAAAAAATATTCAAGAAGGTGAAACAAGCATCCACAACAAGAATGCATATACAGTGGTAAGTCAAAAATTTCTCTTATTGTGGACAAATAAAAAGGTCGTACCCAGTGCACAAGGCTCCCGCTTTACGCAAGGTCTGGGAGAGGTGAATGTCGGCGAGTCTTACCCCATTTATGGAGAGGCTGCTCCCAAATCTCGAACCCGAGACCTACTGCTCATGGGCAAAGGCACTTGCCATCGCACCAAGTGCGACCTCTTCTATTGTGGACAAATTTTCATAAGGATTCGACGTAACTGTGGAGTGCCGGCTGTTGACTACCTGACGCCCTCCCCCTCCTCCTTTACCCGGGTTTGGGACCGGCAATGTAAGATAAACTTACATAGGTGGAGTTTATTGTGGACAAATGCAAAAAAAAAAAAAAAAATCATGTGTATACAGCTAAAGATGGTTGAAGTATGGTATACGAATGCAACATTTGACTACATTCGAAGTAGCCCTACCAATGCAACGTTTGGGATTGATGAAGATAAAAACTGTCCACTACAGCTTGGCTCGTAAGTATAATTTTGTGTTTGGACTTTTTTAATTGGTTTAATGTTCTTGATTAAATATTCATGGTTTTACTGATTTGTGCAAGTGGTTAAATATTGCCTCCACTTTCATTCAATTGTTTGAATGACCAAATGCCAAGTTTGGTACGGTTTCATCTGTGCCCTAGATTCTTGTAAAACACAAAGTTTAAAGAAACATGAAGCTTTAAAGTAACAAAAGCATAAATAAAATGGCAATTGGGTTAACAAATCTTGGAATAAAACTAAATCACAAAATGAAAAGCACCTCCAATAAATTGACATTTTATACTTTTGGCTGGCCAAAAAATATCTATCTTTGCTGGAATATGCAAATAAAAATGCAAATTGACAAAAACATTGAAATTGAAATGCACAGAAGCCAAGCAAATTACAAAACCTTAAACCAAATGACAGCCTAGAAATGGAAGCAAATGTGAACTGTTTTTAATCACTTAGGTTCAAATGATTGGCAGGAGAAAGGGTCATTCTTTGAATCAACATGATAAAAAAAACAGAACATAATTTAGGTGTTCAAATCACCAAAACTGAGAAAAACAAATTACGAAAAAAAGATTGAGAAAAACAATTAAATTGAAATGCTCAGAACAAAACAAATTGAGAAAAACACTTAGATTTCTTTATGCACGGAAGCAAAGCCAAGCACAAAACCTTAAACCAAATCACAGCCTGGAAATATCAGAGCTTCAAAGCATAGACATACTCTAAATCAGATCTAATTAAAGCTAATTAAAACAAATAAGAACTTGGAGGTAGACAAGCAGCATAATAAAAATTGAAAATGCAAAGATTGAAGATGGAAAAGGAATCTGCAATTAGGTTCTCAAGACCAAGGTATAAAATATTAATGATATCGGAAATATCGGTAGTCCAAAAACACGAAAATTTCGATGGAAATATCGAGATATTATCGATATCGATAAAAATTGAATAAAAACCACGGAAATTGTAAGAAAAACTTGAAAAATTTTATTGAAACTTTGCAGGATGTTTATTTAATCAATTATCTATTAGTTTATCACAAAAAATTGGAAGGAAATGCATTGCATGATGGATTTAACTGATTTAAATTGATTATATAGCGAGCTAGCAAACATTGTGAGTATAAAAAATATGTAGTAATTAATGAAAAAAGTTTAAACACACTATAATCATTTATATATAATGAATTAGTACAATATTTTACACTTTATGCATTGCATGGTAAGATACATGAGTGACTTAGTACCGCATATAGTTCCTAAAAGGTCTAAAATATCGATGATATCGAAAATATCGGTAATTAAAACACACGAAAATTTCTATATAAATATTGGGATAATATCGATATTTTAGACATTGCTCGAGACAAAGAGACTGACAAAAAAAATACAATGCAAGAAACCCTAATTTATTAGCAAAAAAATACAATGCAAGAAACCCTAATTTATTAGCAAAAATCATGAACAGTTAAAACCTAGGGTTATTCGAACAGTAACCTAGGAATTGAAAGAAAGCTTACCTTTTGAATCGAAGGGAAGCAAGCATCCCAGGCCCTGAATTACCCACCCACCAGCCCATACCTCTAACCCCATTTCTCTGCACACGGGTTCCGTTCGACCTTACCGCGACATTTCTCCCCATCTCTCTGTCCATGCAACCATTCCCCAAATCAAGGGTGAATCGTGCACCACCCTAACCTCTCTAACCCAAATCACTCTCTCTCTCTCTCTCTCTACCTCAAAACCCTCCCTGAAACCCTAGACCCACTCCCTGTCACTCCTCTGCAAACCCACCTACTCTCCCAACCGAAGTGATCAAGGTGCTACTGTCGAGAGAAGAGGAAAGAGGAGTGAAGAGAGAAAGATGAGGGACGGTTGGGTTGAGAGAAATTTGAGCGGCCATGTTTTTTTTTCTTGGAGCATTTGCCAGTGTGTAAAGTCTCTCGTAATAGGCAATTCAATTGTCTATTGCATCCCTACTTCGTAAATTTAGCGTGCAGCCAAACTAAGATTTTAAATGATTTTAAAAGTGGTAGATTTGATAAAATTTAATAGGATTAAAGACTTCTACAAAATTTATATGGATTTTAAAGAATTTGAATGGATTGTGATGGATTGTGAGGGAAGGATTTGAAATCCTAGGGGTGAGGTTTGATTCTTTTTAGTTTTGGTTATACATGCTTTTTTTGCTTTTAAATCCCACAAAATCTACAACTTATTAAAATCCTCTAAATTTTTAATTTTTTTTAATACACTTACACTATGTTTGGGCAAAAAAATTTAAAATTACTAAGTAATTTTAAAATGATGGAAGTTGAATTGACGGAATTTTATTTTTTAGAATTTGTGAAATTTTTTGTTTGATTACCCTAAAAGAATAATAGAATTGAAAACGGAATTTGTTATTTTTAAGTTCTCAATAATAGAAATTGGGAAATGACATATATTTACATGAAATTTAAACTTGGGAATTGTAGGTCCCAAATTCCAAGTTTTTTTCCACACGGAATTCTAAATTCCTATGTTTATGAATCCAAACAAGAGAATTGGTGCATGTCTAACTTTTATCCAAATTCCAAGTTCATTTATCTCATCCAAACATAGTGTTAGATTTGGATGTATTCTAAAATCTTTTAAAATCTTTTAATTGACTACGTCTAGATTTTAGTGGATTTTAAAATCTTTTAAATTGACTACACCTAGATTTGAATGGATTTTAAAATCCTTTAAAATCTTTAATTGACTACACTAGGATTTTAAAGTTTTAAAATCCTCTCAAATCCAAGTTTGACTACACCCTCTTATTTTTAATTGGATTTCGTCACGCGACATATCATTATCCCAAAGTATAATTTTGTGAATAGATTCCGATAAGATTTTTATCTAATTTCGTCATGTCACGTGTCGTTACTTGTTTAGAATTGTTGAGGATAGTTTTCTGATAAAATTTTTAATCAATCTCATTGCGCCACGTGTCATCTTCTATTTAGAATCTTTGAAGATAAATTTCAATAAGATTTTTAATAATTCACGGCATGCCACATAACATTTTATATAACTTAATAATTTTTTTTTCTCCATATAACCTATCATCCATCCTAAAAAAAATCCACACTAAAATCAAAATCTCTCAAAAGAAAGTTCAAGGGAAATACAAGGTAAGATAAAGGTGTAACCTAATGGATCCCTCCAAGCTCTCTGAAATCTGTTTGCTACTTCGAAGGCTCCTCGTATAAACTAAGACCTGCCACCTGCACAGTCGCTCCCTATGCTGTGGAAATGGTGCAATGGGCAAACAATAACCCGATTAAGCTACGAAGTTCGATGGATACGACAATAATTCGATGTACGAGATCTAGGGCAAACAATAACCCAAATAAGCTGCAAAGTTCGATGTACGAGATCCACAACCTGTTTGTGTACGTGCCTGATACTTACTGCGGTTTTGGAGCTCTAGTTTGTAGGCTTCGTACTACAATCAATTGAACAAGGCCGAAGTTCGCTTGTGTTTTTGTTTCTTGCCTTCCGTTCATCGTGACTACAATTTTTCTTGAGTAGGTAAATTTATGTGCCTTCTTTTAGGATAAGTTTATAAATGTCAAATTACTAAAGAGATGGGCTAAAGGCACACTTTCAACAACACAGATATATATTATCAGCAAGTTGTTAATTATCACATGTACAGTGTGACATGTGTGGAGTTTTTATCATAAAATGACTCGGTATTAGTTGGAGTGAGGTTAGAATATTTAAACTTTCTTTCCTTCTTTCCTCAGAGATGCAGTTGATGTAGGATATTTCAACAATAAGGAGCTGTTTTTTTTACTCTGGAACAACTGTTATCGATGTGAAAGTTGTGTGATTTTGGTGGCAGATGCATGAGCTTGCATATGCGCAGAGGCCTACGGTTTTGGTTGCAGAGGTTATGTCTTATGGTCAAGGAAGTATGGTCTTTGCTCCTTATGGAAGTTTATGGAGATCGCTGAGAAAGATTTGTATTTTCGAGCTACTGAGCCTGAAACGTGTGCAGTTTCTCAGATCCGTAAGAGAAGAGGTAACTTGTTGAGTCCATCGGCTCAATGTCTCAAAAGGGACTGGCCATCAATTTTAGTGACAGGTGATGCAGCTTCGCAAATGATGTTGTGTCGAAGGCAGACATTTCATCTTTGTCGTCATTCATCATTTATACAAATATGTGTTGTGTGAAATAAATTGAGAGAGTGTGTGAGAAGTAAAATGGATGTACGAATAGCTCTACCCTTAATTTATTGCTAAAACATTGGGAAATAGAAAATTTTTACCCACATGGCAAGTATTTCATGTCACTGGTTGCTTGCAGAAGATGAAAAACAAGCTTCATGGCTGCACCATAACAGCTTTTGAAATTTTGGGCAGGTTGGAAAGCTGAGACAAACTGTTTCGGAGGGAGACACCGTAGTTGTTGAAGATGGCATTACTGGAACAGTGGTAGAAGTACCTTTTCTTGCTGGGCAGCACCTACCATCGGAGAGCTCAAGCTCTTGAGGTGCAATAAACCTGTAGGTTACGAATTTGAAACGCTTTTTATCTGTGCTTTATTTTTGTTCTTCTTTACCAAAAGAAAACACAAATGTGTTGTGAGAACAACGGAAAATGACCACCCTTATGAAGTTTTTCATACAAAATACAAGGGGAATAGATACCCGATCAAATTTACTTCGTTTTGTTTTGTGTAAATAGTCAGCTTACTTTCACCGTTGTTTGGCTGGAGTCTAAGATTTTCAGTGCTGTAATCTAGGCTGTTTTCGTATTGAACACATCAACTCCATCTTATGTTACCTGCCATATTCATATTGTTGTACTGATTGTGCTTCTATCCATAAAACATTTGGATTTAGTTGGAAGATTAGGGTAAAGCATGTGAAGTTTAGGATTTAGTATGTAGTGTTTCTGTAGGAAAGATAACTGGTTGGAAACTTAACTGCGGTATCGGAAAAATAACAAACTTGAGGAAAGATTGCTAAGATTGGCACAAATACATTGCAAACACTATCTTTTACAAAATTCTCAGAGAATTTATATATGTATGTTCTCATATTTTATAGGTCCATTGGAGAGCTATGTACATGGCTAGATGCAATGCAATTCGAAATTCAACGTGTGAGTATTTTGTTTTCTTCTTTTCGTCCTGTAGAGAAAAGATCGAAAGAGAACAATGATAGTTGGCTCCTCTGCTCATAAGTCGTAAGTGATAAAGAGATATTTGGCATTCCTTGTCCTGGAATGACCTTTACATAGCCATGATATATGATGTCGTCAAATGAAAGTGTCATTTTGTCTCCTCCTAGCAGAGGAACTGGAAATGAGCAGCCTCCCAGTGCATCTGCCAGAGGGATCTCAACAGCGATTTCCAAATCATCGCGGCCTGATCTCTTTAACAGATGGTGCCTCTTTTCATCTATCAAGAAGAGTATGTCAGCTGGGAGGTAACCTGCTTTCTCACCGCCTTTCACTTCAAATGTAATCTTCGTTCCTTTCCTCCATCCCGGCTGCACGTGTATTTTCAGTGTTTCCTCTTCTTGGACAATGATCCTGTAGATACACACACACAGATCATTATATATATACCCATACACACATCATTATATATATATACACACACAGGGACTGCTTAATTACGTTTGGTAAACGAGAAAGAGAAGAAAAAAGTAGCAGCACAAAATCTTTTAGAAGTCAGGAGCCGAGTCCATGAATATCGAGCAGGTGATAAATCGCATCCCGAGAATGATGAAATTTATGCTCAACTCGGGTTTGGGAACAGATGAAGGAGGCTGGCTACATTCCGGAGACTAGATTTGTGTTACATGACATAGATCAGGAAGGCAAGGAAGATGCTTTGCTTGCCCATAGTGAGAGGCTTGCTCTTGCTCGTGGCCTCATCAGCAGCTCAGCTCGTTCAACTATTAGGGTTATCAAGAATCTTCATGTTTGCGGTGATTGCCATAACTGTGATTCAAATTTCTTCCTCCTTGATCTTGGACAAAATTGCACCTACAAAACAAATAACACCTTAGGTCAAAGCCAAGAGACTCACGTGCCCACGATGAATGGGGGAGCTTTGGCCGAAGAATCTCCGATGTCAAAGTTAGAGTTTTAAGAAAAAAGTGTTTGAGAACTTTGGAGAATTTTAGCAAGAGTGTTAGAATGATATTTTGGTGAAAATGGAAGCCTATTTATAGGGATAAGGTGTAACTTATGGTTTAATGTGTGATTTAATGGATTAATTAGGCAATTAATCCATTAATTGGTTAATCAACACATTTTTGGAATAAATATTTTAGCGGTTAAGTAATTTATATGGGATGTTTTAAAGGTTATGAAATAATTACCTTGTGGAAAATATAGGATGAGGATGGATGAAATAACTTTGAACTTGTTACCTATTTTGGGCACTTATGATTTGGTTGAATGATGATTGCCCGTTACTCGTATGTAGGAATCCCGTTGTACCTCAAAGGTATTTTTGTCCTCTTTCGTCCAAAAATCCACGTGTCGCCTTATAATTATTTTTGGCTCCACAATAACGCACTGAAGATCATTTCGAAAATTGTAAGCAGAGAACTCATCATGCGAGATGCTAAGAGGTTCCACCATTTCAAAGACGGATTGTGTTCTTGCCAAGATTATTGGTGAACGTATGAAACTTGATTTATTCTTTTATCTGAGGTATTATTACAAACTTTGTTTTGAGTACTTGAAATGCAGCAATGGAATATGATAGAATGCTTTGAAAAGTAATTTTGAGACGGACCTTAATTCAACTGATCAAACTGCAAAGCGGGGTAAGCCTATCGGGAAGAGCACCTCATTCTTTCAATGTCCAATATTTAGCTATAGCATCTGTCGAGAAATCGGCCTCTGTAAATACGATGGTGCTGTTCCAACTTTGCTGCCAGGAGCTTTGATACCCTTCGAATTCTTGATGTTATCAGCATTGCTCTTCTTTGTAGCAAATTGCACAACAATTGCGTATGTGAAATGATGCATAAAACACCAAGACTTGCAAATGCACAAGAAATTAAAGCTACAAGCAATCCATGGGACATGCTTGAAGACATGTTCAAACAGAACCAGAGAGTTTACTAGAAGCAATAAACCGCCATTTTTTCTATCCCATACATAAAACCAAACACGACCCAAAAGATAAAGTACAAAAATCAGTGCTTTTTAATCATTGGTTTCTTAACTCATTAAAATGTACAGTCATGATCATTTTCGTCAAAATGAGTCACGTGCCATCACGTGAGGCTGAATCAAAGGGTAAATATGACAAACCAAACCAAATGAGAAAATTGTAGCAATGAGAATGATCTTTCAGCTTTAGCCCAATTAAAGCAAAGGTTCATCAACTTATCAAAATGTGCAGTTTGGATCATTTTCATCAACTCTTTTAGAATTGTCATCAAAATAAATGTGCCGCTTACGTAAGCGGATCATGGTTGTGGTGTATATTATCAGTTTGTCCATGGAGCCCTTCCACCATGGTTACTTGTCCTCCTTGGCACGCACAAGGTTGCCGAAAGAGAATTGGCGGAAGTGGAAGGAGGGAAGAGGCTGTCGATGCGGACGGGGAAGGAGACAAAACCTTTTTGGACGTGTAGAGGGTTGTAAAGGAGGTGTGGCGTGGAGGGTCGGGGGAAGCATGTCATGGCTATTGGGGTATATTTAATGTATTTTTTTCATGTTTGCCTATTAATTAGTCTCACGTATCCGACACATGGTTTATTTTGATAAAAGTTTTGATGAAGTTAACAAAAATAATTATTTCTGCACATTTTGACACATGATTTATTTTGGTAAAAGTTTTGATGAAGTTAATAAAAACGATTATTTTTGCACATTTTAACGAGTTAAAAAATCAATAATTATATATTTTTTATTGAATGATCATTGCAATAATTAAATTAAAAAGTTGAGCTATCATTATTACAATTTTCTACTTTTCTTTGGTCAAATCCATACCAAACAGTTATGTTAGGATTCTAAGCCGTTGGAATGGTTTAAGGGGGCATTTGTTGCGCCGGACTGTCTCGGACTGGACTAACTGCAGGGACTAAGCTGGACTAACTTAGTGAAGCGTTTGGTGCAGTGTCGGACTAAGAAGCATAATAATTAATAAATTATAATATTATTTTATTTTATTCATATCAATTAATATTTTATCATTAATTTATTTTTTTCTTTTAGGATATTTCTGCCTTTCTCTTGAAAGGTCTATCATTTTCCACTCCCTCTCCCTTGTTTTCTATCCCTTTTTCTCCGGCCAACCGTCCCTCTCCCGTCTCTCTTTTTTTTCCCCTATTTCTCCATGTTTTCTTCTTCAAAGGAGGAAGCCAATTCTGCACCTGATTTCATTTGGATCCAAAGATCAACATGTATTTCTTTTTGTTTCTCACATCTCTTTTACCCAAAAATCCCAAATCAAGTTCTAATAGAATTTATGATTTCCATCTCCAAATTCGATTTAGTTTATGCCTACGGATTTATGGAGAAGAGCATTACAACCCAAGGTAATAATTTTCTGGGTTTATCGCAGATTTTGGTGTTTTCTGTATTTGGGATTTAATCTGATTTGGTGGCTGGAGAAGGGGGTTGCAGCTCATGTACAAAGGAGAAGGCCAGATTTGGTGATTGGGTTCGCTGGATGATGAGGGCGACGCCACAGACAACGTAGGCGCTAGAGACGGGATTAGCAATCCTCCAGTTTTGGACCGGCCTCGCTAAGAACAGCTAGGGAAGGTTTTAGTCGAAGCGAGTCCGACTTAACGTCATTAAAGATAGTCCTTGTTTGCGCCAAACACGGGCTAGGACTCCTATCTAAGGCAGTCCAGTCCAGTGAGACTTAAAGGGTGTGTTTGTTGCGCCGGACTGTCTCGGACTGGACTAGCTGCCAGAACTAAGCTAGACTGGCTTAGACTGGACTAAGCTGGACTAACTTAGTGAAGCGTTTGGTGTAATGTCGGACTAAGAAGCAGGATAAGAGAAACAGTATTGTTCACTAGATTTGTGTTTGCTTAGACTAGGACTACAAATTTTTGCCATTGTGTAATAGAGTAATGCTACAAATCTCATGATATGGGTTAATTGGAGCATATTTTTGCCATGTATATTATGAATCTTAAAAAAAATTGAATTGTTTTTTTTCTATTACCTGCTAATAGAATTGGGTTTAATTTGCAAATGTAGCTTGGTTTAAACTCTATCACCCAACAGAAGAAAAATAATAGTGCCCAATACATGCAACTTCAACAAATACAAGTACATAAGAAGATCTCCATAATTTAGAAAATCCTAGTTAACATTAGTTAACATTAGCCAAAATAGATCTCCATAATTTACAAAATGGCTAGTTAACATAAGCCAAAATACTAGTGCAAAGCTAAGTTATAAGCCATAACATAAGATTGTATGACTAATAAAATACATCCATGTTAACATTAATAAAATACATCCATGTTAACATTAGCCAAAATCCTCATCCGCTTGCGTTGTCGCTTAAAAGCCTTTGAACGAACACTTTCTTGAGTTCCGGTTTGATTGCCCTGAACACTCCCACATTTTTTGGTTTATCCAAAATAAGAGACAATGCATCAATTTGATCCATAGGAGAGAGACCCATTGCTTCAAGTTCATTAGCTATGTCAGTATGATCTGCAGTACCTTGAACTAAAGCTTCAGTTACCATTTGCATCATTTTCCCACTTTCAACATAAAAATCTTTCAGTCCACTGATAATTGCCTCGGTTCCATCACTTGAACTTCCCACAGCTTTTTTCCTCTTTCTTTGGCTATTTTCAGATGGGTGCTTTGTTGGCTTTGTTGGCTTTGTTGGTTCATTGAAGAAACAAAATTTCACCTCCAATATCACTTTCACCAACATGATCATGACTTTGTTCCTCCACCATTTGAGCAGGGGTTTCGGCTACATTACCCGTAGCCCGATCTTTTCCAAATATATATGCAAATCTATCAAACAGTGGAAAAGGTTTGCTTCTTCATCCATCGGCTTCTTTATTTCTCTAAGATTATATCAACATAACAAAACTAAAATTTAGCATGCGTAACAAATATAGCAGCAATAATATAACTAATGTATAAATAAAATATGATATGAACCTGCACATAAGTTTGCCATGAGTCATCATTGTCAACTTCAACGCACTTTTTGACATCATTCCATGCAAATCCACTTGTGTTTATCATGTCAACGACCATACTATATGTTTTTTTCCATTTCTTCAACTTGGACTCAATATGTGGATTTGCCTTTATATTTGAATGAGGACATAAAACATTGACAGCTTTTGCTATTTCAACCAAAGTACCTTGTTTGAAAGCACCGGTGTCACACCGTTGCTTCCGAGCAATAAAATCCTCAAGAACTCCTAGTAATACTTCTTCCTCAAATGCTTCCCATTTACGCCTTCTTCCTTTTGGCTCTTGAGTAGCATTCAAAATATTTTCGTTATCCATACCTAAACAAAAAATATTTTAATGAAGGAAAATACCATACAAATAATCAATTTGCATAATATCCAATCAACTTGCATAATATCCAATTAATTTGCATACCATCCAATCATTGTGCTAATATCTAACAAATGCATGATAAAAAGGAATACTAAAATAAAATGTTATCATTAACACATATAGCTAGTTCGGTTGCTGGTTCCTAATTGCTCTCCACTCGTTATACATTTCCTGAGCCATATCATTCCTCTTTGCAGTCCACTAGTAAGATGTTTGAACACTACCAACATATTCACCTTCTTCTGTATTTTGTCCATCTTATATTATTGGCAAATTCTCCATTGGATCTACAGACATCTCTTGCCTAATAAGATTGTGTAGTAGGCAACAAGCGGTAATTATTCGACCTTGTGTCCTTATCGGATAGAAAGATGGACTCCTTAGTATCGACCACCTTCCTTTTAGCAAGCCAAAACAGCGTTCAATTACATTCATTGCCTTAGAATGCTTCATGTTAAAATATTCTTCCTTATTAGAAGGTGTTCGTCCCTCCCATTCAGATAAATGATAAGGTATTCCTCTATAGGGTGCAAGGAATCCTTCACCATTTGTATAACCACCATCTACAAGGTAATAATAACCTAATGAAAAAAAAACAAAACAGACCTTATTAGTGTTTTGTAGTTGACAAACAGAACTAGACCTAACTTAGAAAGTTGAGACTAAGTAATAGTCTTACCCGCTGGTACCTTAAAACCATTAGGCCTAGTAATTGCATCATGTAGCACTCTAGAGTCTGATGCGGAACCCTCCCACCCCGGAAACACATATATGAACTGCATATCTCCTGAACACTCACCTAACACATTAGGGGCGACTCGACCCTTTCTTGTTCGGTATCTTGGTTTGTCAATTTCAGGTACATGCACATCAATGTGTGTTCCATCTATTGCTCCCAAGCAATTCTAAAAAAAAAAAAAAAGTTTTTGTTAATTTATACAAAGGGAATGAAGAGTTAAAGCTTAGGGAAAATGAAAAAAAATTCTCACCATACCTTAAAACATCGCCACCTAGGATCTGTAGAATCAATAGGCACAGGCTGAGGGACTTTTAGTAGGATACCTTGTAATCGCAAAATTCCTTGCAATACGCTATTGAAATACCTACTTATAGTCTCTCCCGACCTATAAAATATACCGCAAATACTACGATTCTTAGTATGATGTGCTAGTATTTGTAAAGTCATACACACCTGCTCCTCTACAGACACCAAACCATCAGTTTTTACCCTCCCATCTTGACGAAGTAAGTCACATAATATGGCAAAAGTCTTTCTATCCATTCTCAATTCGTTGACACATTCAATATCGGTATTCCCTATTATACCATTCAGATAACACAAACTAATCTCTCGTCTAACAAGTGAACGATTAGTCAAAGTGGGTCGTTCAACATGTCTCTGTTTGGCCCTTAGCATCATCACCACAAGAATCGTACAAATGCAAATTGTCTCTAAATGAGACATCTCGAACAATAAGATCAATAAAAGCTTCTTTCGATCCATATCTATCCAAACAAAAAAAAAAAGGAAAATTAAATAAGGACATTATATATGTAATATTTACTGTTATTAAGGGTGATGAAAATGAAGTGATTATGATTCGAAATGAACTAGATCAAAATAAACGGTATACAAAGAATTCTGAAACAAGTAACTGCATTAACAGCCCAAAAAATAAACAGCCAAGTCACAATTAATGTTGGATCAACAAAAAGAAAAAAACCAGTCAAGTCACAATTGCTAGGCATTGCATGTTAAAATGGAAATTAAATGACACCTGTGAAGCGGTAGTCTCAGCCTTATCCTTCCGTTTATGCTCCTCTTCTCTGCAACCAACAACCACATAATATTGCAGTTCAGCATACAAAACATTCACATTGTAATATCATGGTTATAAACTAAATAGACACACACACTTATTATAGAGCGCACACACACACTTCCAGTGCAGTACACAAACACACACACACAGTACACACACACACACATACACAGATATTAGATACACACACAGGCAGTACACAAACACACACACACAGAAATTACACACACACACACACAGTACACACACACACATACACAGAAATTAGACACACACACACACAGTACACAAACACACACACACAGAAATTACACACACACACATACACAGAAATTAGACACACACACAGTTTACACACACACACACACAGACACAAACACACTCACACTCACACTCACACACAAACACAGTCACACACACACACACACGGGGACAAAGTGCAACACACTCATACACTCACACATACTCCGTTTTTACACTCACACACACACACTCACACTCACACACAAACACAGTCACACACACACACACACACACAGGGACAGTGCAACACACTCTTATCCTCACACACACACTCCATTTTTATACTCACACACACACACACACAATACACACACACACTACACAAACACACACACACACACACATATTACATACACACACACACACACACATATTACACTTACACACACACACACACACGGCCACACTACACACTACACAAACACACACACACTACACAAACACACACACACTACACAAACACACACACACTACACAAACACACACACACTACACAAACACACACACACTACACAAACACACACACACTACACAAACACACACACACTACACAAACACACACACACTACACAAACACACACACACTACACAAACACACACACACTACACAAACACACACACACTACACAAACACACACACACTACACAAACACACACACACTACACAAACACACACACACTACACAAACACACACACACTACACAAACACACACACACTACACAAACACACACACACTACACAAACACACACACACTACACAAACACACACACACTACACAAACACACACACACTACACAAACACACACACACTACACAAACACACACACACTACACAAACACACACACACTACACAAACACACACACACTACACAAACACACACACACTACACAAACACACACACACTACACAAACACACACACACTACACAAACACACACACACTACACAAACACACACACACTACACAAACACACACACACTACACAAACACACACACACTACACAAACACACACACACTACACAAACACACACACACTACACAAACACACACACACTACACAAACACACACACACTACACAAACACACACACACTACACAAACACACACACACTACACAAACACACACACACTACACAAACACACACACACTACACAAACACACACACACTACACAAACACACACACACTACACAAACACACACACACTACACAAACACACACACACTACACAAACACACACACACTACACAAACACACACACACTACACAAACACACACACACTACACAAACACACACACACTACACAAACACACACACACTACACAAACACACACACACTACACAAACACACACACACTACACAAACACACACACACTACACAAACACACACACACATATTACATACACACACACACACATATTACACTTACACACACACACACACGGCCACAATACACAAACACACACACACACACACAATACACACACACACACACATATTACATACACACACACACCCACACACACAATACACACACACACACACACATATTACATACACACACACACACACACACATATTACACTTACACACACACACACACGGCCACAATACACAATACACACACACACTACACAAACACACACACACACACAATACACACACAATACACACACGCACTACACAAACACACACACACACACAGATTACACACACACACACACAATACACACACAATACACACACACACTACACAAACACACACACACACACAGATTACACACACACACACACACAGAGTATACACACACAGATTACATACACACACATATTACACTTACACACACACAGATTACACACACACACACACACACAGAGTATACACAAACAGAGATTACACGAGTATACACACACACACAGACAAACCAGAGTACACACACACAGACACACACAGAGATTACACACACAGATTCTAATCTCAATTTGACCTAAAAATTGATTTTGAAGTTTACCAGAAAAGTTGAAATACGAAAACCCCAAATTCTAATCTCAATTTGAACTAAAAATATGAAAACCCCAAATTCTAATCTCAATTCGACGAAATCAATCCAAGATTTGAAGCTTACCAGACTGTCTCCGACCAGATGAGGGCGAGAAGACGCAGAGATGAGGGTGAGGAGGAGGACGACGAGGAAGCAGGGCAAGGTCGACGACAAGCGACGAGCAGGACGAGGGACGTTGGGGATCCTCGCAGAGATGAGGACGAGCAGGACGTTGGGGATCCTCGCGGTTTTCTCTCCAGGCTTACGAGTCCGCCCAAAATTGGGGTTCTTCGTTTAGAACTCGTAAGGAGGCGTGTAATCCGAGCGAGTCCCACCTAAGCCCATTAAAGCTAATCCGGTTGCACACCAAACACAGGACTATAGTCTAGTCCAGTCCAGTCCAAGCCTTGCTAATCCTGCCAAACAAACGTGCCCTTACTGGATTCCCTTCTTAAATAGGCTGAAATACAAATCCATTTCATCTGTGATTAACGTATTTTACATAACTTGACGTGCTTTTATTCGAGGATGAAAGATGGAAGAAAGAAGTTACATATTAACTAAACAGATTACCTTCCATAAAATTGGTCTAATAAAACTGTGCTAGTTTGGTGAACAGATTACCCTGTACAAAAGTGTATCTGCACCATAACAATCAAATGGACCTAAGACAAGAGAACAGAACAAATCGTTAATGACTGTTTCGGGAAAGAAACCTACACTTGACTGTCGGAAATGTGAGAAAGGTTGCATTTTCTTTAAATTTAGAACGTTCATTTGATTTTTTTAAATTCAATAAATTTTCATCATGGGACAGTTAAATCATTGTATTATCTGATTTATTGATAATTTCTGTGATAATTTTTAATTTTATTTTGTGAGTATCTGATATGTTAATCTTATGTTGATTCACACAGTTGTATTCCTATTTAGTATGTTTGATTTTCTATTGGAAAACAAGATTTAATTTCAATATAAGAATAATACAAGATGACTGGGCTCCTGTATTGACATATCCAAGTGACATGGATGGTGTCCCTAAGATGTTGTTACCTGCTTTTGGCCTTGCTTCATACAAATTCAGAGGTTCATTGTGGACTTCGAGTGGTGGATATGAACACCAGTTAGCCAGCATTCTTTTGCAGGATGCTGACAACTTTCTAAGAACGCATCAGGTCAATCACCCAGATTTTCTGTTTTTTAACCGTAGATGATATCAAGACGATGCTAACTGTGATGCTACTACCACTGTTCTAGAATTGAAGCCTTTTGCACGGGTTACTTGTGAAAATTCTCTTTATTTTGTTAAACTCATGGTGGCAAGTTGGTTTGCGGTGATTCTGTCGTTTGGTTTTCTGTTATTTACTACAGGAGAAAGAAAGAGGTCGCACTTGGTGCGATGGCAAGTGCCTTCGCCCATGAGCGGTAGGTCTCGGGTTCGAGACTTGGGAGCAGCCTCTCCATAAATGGGGGTAAGGCTAGCCGACATTCACCTCTCCCAGACCCTGCGTAAAGCGGGAGCCTTGTGCACTGGGTACGACCTTTACGACCTTTACTTTATAAGAATAATACAATCTCTGTGGAGTAAGCTGTCATCCCTAACAAACTAGATTGCAGAAACAATAATATGTTCGTCCAACCGTTAGGACCTTAAACCGAAATTAGGTTATCGAAAAACAGCTCCACTCCAGTCGGCATGAATATAACCCAAAAAGATGCACACCATTGTGAAGAGTGAGGAGAAAGAAAAAAATAATAATTCTAGTTTGAACACATTAAGTCCTGCTCGTCCGCACAAATATGTTCTTTGAAATTCTCTTGTTTCTCTTCAGCAACAAAGCCCAAAATTGGCTAGCACACTACAGCCCCAAAACCTTTTCTTCTCACCACCGAACATTTTATGCCTCTCAAGAATGAGGGAAGAGAACCCAGATGCAATTTCCCAACTCACATTTCCTTCGCAACACTATCTCAGTCATAGCAATGGAGACACGGGATTTGCACTTTTATCCTCTCCTCAGTATTAAAACATTATGCACCATCATGGAAACAAGCAGGTGCATAGTCTTGTCCTTATAGTCATATCATAGGTTTTGACCCTCCATGAGAAACCAACGAAGCAGCTAACCAAGAAAAAACTAAACCAATAAAGGGAGATGGATTGTTACATAAACCGAGAAGCTGCCACATGGTTATCAACTCCATCTTCTACCATCTGATCTAACCAGATATAAATGAAAATGCACCGAAAAAGACAACCAAGAAGTGAGCTCCCCCAATTTCCAAATCATTGAAACTTTCCTGAAACCATCTCAAGCTCAATGGAATAGAAGTTCTTACAAATCTTGTAAGGGGCATGTTTCGATGACTGGACATATCGTACAAGTGAGGAAACTAATTATTCAAAGATGACTCCCCAACCCTTCCTCACATCCTAGAATTTCATCCTTTCTTCAGTTACCAGTGCTAACTTGCAGCAAGATGTAAGGGACTCTTATCCCTGAAAATTCTATTTTGAAGGGCTTAGACTCGATCTCCTCACAGTGGAATTTGCCTCCCACCTGTGTTCATGTAACCCATACTTGTTTACAATATAAACATTCATAAAGGATCCCTTTCTTAAGGAAATAGCTGTTGTCACCTAGCTAGAAAATACTTATTTTCCACCTCCATCTAGTTAAGTTGAATTATCACTTATTAAGTTATTATGCCAATTTTTTCAATCCTGAATTCAGGACTCAGTTTGATTGCAGTATTGGGTGTATTTTCATTCATGCATGAAACGTCTACATTTTATGTTTGTGGCAGATTCTCTTCTAACTAGGGATTATCAATTTTTCATCATTGAAACTTAGTTTAAGATTTTTTTTCTTATGAAATTTTCACTTTTACTTCAGCATGCTAGTCGTCGCAACTTCTGGAACTGGGTTTATTCTTGGAAGTGGCCATGCAATTGATTTTGCTGGACTTTGTTGCACATGTGCTGGTACCATGATGGTTGCAGCATCTGCTAATTCCTTAAATCAGGTTTGCTGTTCAATAACAGATTTTTCTTTTTACACACACCCACACACACACACAATATACAGAAGTAGAACTAACTGGTGGGTCGTTATGCGAAGAGACGTCTCCCTTGTAACAGGAATACACACTCACACGCAACATATTTTTTTTCCACTAAAGTTGGATCTAAGATGCAAGCAGGGGTGAAGCTTAGCATGGAACCGGAAACGTGAAAATTATGAACAAAATATTTAATGATGATTAGAGTCATTTCAAGATTAATGATTTTCTAAAGTTATGTATTATTTTATTTTGATGGTGCAGTTTCTAATTTTCATTGTTTGGGGTCCATTTGATGGCTCACTATGTGAAGTACATGTAGTTTTGTGTATCAACTTTTTGACTAGATAATGTGTTAAATCATTGAAATTATTTGGATTTAGGTGTTTGAGAAGCAAAATGATGCCAAAATGAATAGAACGAAGAACAGACCATTACCTTCAGGACGCATTACGATCCCTCATGCAGTCACCTGGGCATCCGCTGCTGGTTTAGCTGGCACTGCATTGTTAGCAAGCAAGGTGCCCAAATAAATTCACACTTTTTCCTGTAGATGTTACATGCCATTAAATTTCTGATTTCCATCACCTCAATGTTTGATCGGCTGTGAGTTTGGGAACTAATGTTGCAACTCTTATGACAAGGTTGTTGCAGGCTAATATGTTGGCAGCTGGTCTTGGAGCTTCAAATCTAATACTTTATGCGTTTGTCTACACTCCATTGAAGCAGATTCACCCAGTGAATACATGGGTTGGTGCTATCCCTCCGCTTCTAGGGTAATTTGGTCTGTGATTTTCTTTGAGCTACATGCTATTTTGATTGGACCTATTGGAGTTACTTTATTTATTGCTTTGGCTGTTGAAAAGTTACGCTTTCAATTGACTCATAGTAGCTTAAATGTTAGTTTTTGCAATATATTTTGGCAGCCCAAAACTGATCAGGGTTTTACTTTAAATAAAAACCAAGTTTGTTTTCCAATATCTATTGAAAAGTACCCATTGTACTGTGCTAAATATTTTATACATATAACAGCATATTCCCCCAGTATCTTTTTGTCTCTGTCCTCCCCATGACCTCCCTCTCTGGTCTGAAATTTTTTGTCAATATCTATGGACTTACGTCGTAGCTTCCACTTGTTTAACAGTAAAATAGATGTCTCTCTTGCACACATGCACGCATAATGGGACCATTTCAAGTTGATGATCTTGAACCACCCTATGCAGAGGTGGTTTTCTTTGCTTCACCATCTGATTGCTATAGCACTCCTGTAGCAAAGACCAGCACCACAAGAAGCACAATTATTGTTGATCGGTTTGTCTTGGCATGTGTATGGGAAGATATGTGACCATTACTTACCTCTCTCTGATATCCCGTTTTATCTGCCTTGTAGACTTCTAGAAATGAAGCTTCTAACACAGCCATACCCTGCCAATCAACTTTGGTCTTAGGATGTTGTTATGGATATCTGTTGGGAATCATGGTGGCTGACTTTAGCTGTAGGCGTAAAAATAGAAACGTTATGTAGGTACGATTAGTTTTACAATTTTCTTGTCTATAATTCAACTTTATTTTTTCTCATTCATACGAGAATAATTCTTATTGAAAAAAATGTGAATAGATCTAGTTTTCTTTTCTATAATTCTTCGTGTTGAAGTTCCCCATGCAGTATTCTTATACTCTATAGTTTTCTTCGTGTTGATCCCTTTGCAGACCTGAACTGATATTCTTGTTTGTTTCATTATGAGTCATGACATATATCAAGAACTGAATATTCCTGCATGTTGGCTCATGATTTCTCTTTTTTCAGTTGGGCTGCAGCTTCCGGCCAGGTTTCCCTCAATGCAATGCTACTCCCAGCTGCTCTCTACTTTTGGCAAATACCTCATTTTATGGCCCTAGCATTCTTGTGCCGTAATGACTATGCCGCTGGAGGGTATGAACTTTTGGGTCTTTCATGGTCTTACTTTAACATTTATGTTATCAGTTGAAAAGATCCAAATATTTTGCACCTGGAAATTGTTTCAGAACAGGAATTTTATTTCCTGCCTTTGCTTTCATGGGCCTTGTATCTGTTCATGGAAATAATTAATCAGTATCCAATTATGCCCTATGAGTACAACGCAGAAAGAATTATAGTTGATAGATTTTATACTTTTTGAGAGCAAATGGTGTGAAAAGCCTGTTCTGTTATCCAATTTTACTTCCCCATTTAAATGATTAGCGTGAGATTTTAGGAATTTGTAGTCAAGCTGATTGCAGGTTGGATCTTTGTTCGTGTGATGGTGGTCCACAGATTATTGATGCAGTTCACTTGGCTCCTTCCTCACTAATCATTTTTCGTTTGTTGCATATTCAGATTTAGGATGTTCTCCCTTGCTGATGCTTCTGGTCGGAGAACAGCCTCAGTAGCTTTAAGGAATTGCATATACATGATCCCTTTGGGGTTCTTGGCCTATGACTGTAAGTCCAAGACTCACAAACAATCGTTCTTTTTCTAATCGTGTTTCTATTTGTATTTTTGTATTTCTGTTGGTGGTTCTCTTCTTGTAAAGCTCTTTGAGCATTTTTCTTTTTCTCTCTTTTCAACCATTGTTCGATCAATTTTCATTACTTATTGAAAGGAAGGTTTTTCTTACGAATTTTTTAAAAGAGAAAGGGTAAATATATGTTATTTTGTCATTGATTTTCATTTTTCTGTAAAGAGAAAGGGTAATTATATTTCATATAATTTTTCTTATGAATTTTTTAAAAGAGATTGAATGAAATGTTCTTGATTGACTAACATAGACAAACCCGAGGAATAAATTAGCCAAATCAAAAACACAGGAACTAAATTGGCCATATGGTTGGACCATTTTGACATTTAAGCCTAAAGAAAATTGTCCAAAGTAACCAGTAAAATATCAAGGCCATGACCTATTTTGATGAACCCCTAATGCGTGCTGTCACCTGACACTCCGGTGATATGCTGCGTTCACCTTCCATACCTGTTTAAGCCAAAGTTCCCACCTTGGCTTCGCGAATGAATGTCTCTTGTTCAAGAACTAACTCTTGCCATGAGTGTCTCTTGTCATGAGCCGAAGCTACTAATTCCTCGACGTGTTTATTTGCTCGAATATGTCATTTTTCTCTATGCAAATTCTCAATTCTATTGATCTTTAGATAACTCTGGTTAAATTTCGGTTGAAAGATGTATTGGTTTATTTTGCTCAAACCAATTTTTTGTTTCATCAATTATTATGACGACCATTGTCTTTTAGGACATAATTGGAAAGTGACATCAATTTACTATTTGATCATTTTGGTCACCATTGAATAACTGAATAACTATGTTTTCATCTTTTGAGAACTCTATTGTTCTATGTCAGTAATGACATACTCTTGTATTTGATTTAATCTTTTGAGAATCATTGAATATCCAACAACACAGGTTATTTTATACTTTCTAAATGATGTTTTGGAAAAATCAGAATTGTAATTTATATGGTGCAAGTACTTTTTGTCCCAAAGGGAATTTTAGGAGCCACTTATCAACTATAAATTACTATATATATCAAATCATAAAGTACTTATAACATATTTTCATAGGGTTTTTATCACAAATAGTCCTTGAAATTGACCCCATCAATCATGATGGTCTCTGAAATTGAAAATCGATCAATGTAGTCCCTGAATTTTAACCCCGCGAATCAATGTCGTCCTTTTGTTAGTGTTTTGTCCAATTAACTTTAAAAATGGTTAAACAACCAATTTTTCATGGTAAAATGACCAAAATAATCCCGTTACTTATAATTTTACTTACTACCTCTCTTTTCCTTTCTCCATCTTCATTTTTCTCTCCATTTTTTCATGGATTTGGTGCTAAAACTAAAATAAAAACACCAACATTACAAAACAACCCACTGACAAATTTCACAAGAAAACAACACCCACTTATCAAACCGAACAAAAAGCCATATTGGGACGACTAAAAGTGCAAACAAAGTCAAAAAGTAAAGGAGATTCGATTTACTCACCATATTGTGGAGGCTTTCCATTTTTTCGATATATTTTTGGCATCGCAATCAGCCTAAATCACCCTCGCAAACAACCAAACTCGAATTATTCCTGACAATCCTCTAATTTAGTCGAATCTAACAGGTTTCATTGAATTTCATGTAAAAAATCCCCAAATTTTTTTCAAACCCTAAGTCTTACCGTAGGAAAAAATTCCCAGAACAGGGAGGAATGGGGAAGAGTGAGGAAAAGTAAGGGATTAGGTAGGACAAGTGAAAAAGTGGGATGTGAGGAATATGATTAGTAGGGTATTATGATTAGAAGGGTATTATTGTCATTTATCATGAAAAATTGATTGTCTGATCCTTTTTAAAATTAATTTGGACGAAACACTAACGGAATGACGACATTGATTAGCAGGGTTAAAATTCAAGGACTACATTAATCGATTTTCAATTTCAGGGATCATTGTGATTGATGGGGTCAATTTCATGGACCATTTATGATAAAAACTCTATTTTCATATGCCCAAAACTATTGAAACTATATGTATTTTGTGTATTTCATGGCTTTGGTTGTGTCATGAAGGTGTCCTTCGTGCATGATTTGTTTAAGTCCAAGGTGTAACACAATCATGCAATTATAACTGGTTTGATCTTCAATAACTTCTCAATGAACAATTTGGCTACATCCATGATTTGAATATCAGGTAAGTAACTATTTTATTTTCAAGTCTTGAATCAAATCAAATATGATTATTATCGTTATAAAATATGTTATTATGAGTAAAATAAATTATTTCTTTTGTTATAACCAGATGACTTTTCTTTGGGGATAGACCATCATTTTTGTCTTATTTCTGTTGACTGACTTATAAAAATTTCCATAACGACTTTGTCAAACTTCTCCTCCAATTATATTTTTCACTGGAAAAAAAAAACAATCTTAAACTGAAAGAGATGTTTGTTCTATATAAAGCAGCATAAGGAAAGAAGAAAATGGTACTCAACTCACAACTCAAAAACTTATAAGCTCAGCAGCCTACTTTATTTCAAATCCTTTTGTAATCCAACATATTTGTACTTGTATTTATGTTTAAAGCTCCGCTACATTGCATGTAGGATTGATTCCCTTTAAGAAAAATTCTTTTCACATCACTTCAACAACCTGCACGAATTTGTGACTTGATAACGACTCGATTAGTTAACGTGTTGATCCGAAATCCGTTATTTTCTTATCATTTCAGATCAGATTGACATATTGTGTAAGAAATTGTCATCTAAGCTCCAGTTTGGACCTCTCTTTTCTCTAATACATAATTTGTCTTCTAGACTGAAGAAACTTATTCAATGGTCACTGCTAACCGTTTTTGGTCCCAAATCTTTGGGGTTGCTTTTTCCAATAAACGTTGGTTACATTTATTTATGTTATTTGTACCAGGAACCTGTTTATGGATGAGTGCTCTTGGAGTAGTAGGTTTGGCCCTAAACCTACGTGCTTATGACTTCATTTCTCAGGAAATCCGTGCAACGGAAGATCCTGAATTTGAGACTTTCTACACCAAAAATATTCTCTTAAACGAAGGTATTCGTGTTTGGATGGCGGCTCAAGACTACTTATACATCACACAACGTGTATTTCAAAGAACTTCATCGGAGTTGTTTTACTTCGAAGGTTCTATCTGTCTGTCGTGACTTTCCTTTGGGAATCAAGTTTGAACCATCACTGCCTGAAAATTTATTTTGGGAATAGGCCATCATTTTTGTCTTATATCTCCTGACTGACTTATAAAGTTTTCCACAACGACTTATATGTCTCTAGCGTTTCTTTAGGGATAAAGTTGAACCATCATTGCCTAGAATTTGATTTTAAAACCAAATAAATCCTTTGTCTTATATCTCTTGAGTAAATTGCTTTGCAGGGTGGGGGGCCCCCGCACATCAAGTTGGACTTTAAACCACCATTTTTGTCTTAATCTGTTGACTGACTTATAAATTCTTCCACAACGACTTTGTCTACCATCTTTGTGGAGCTGGATGTAATAAAATAAAACTCTCTTCTCAAAGCTTCCCTTAAGTTATATTTTTCAATGGAAAATAGAAAGCTCCTAACTTCCGGTTTAAGTTTTCCACAACGACTTATATGTGCCTGACGTTTAGGGATGAAGCTGAATCATCATTGCCTGGAATTTGATTTTAAAACAAATAAATCATTTTTGTCTTATATCTCTTGAGTAAATTGCTTTGCAAGGTGGGGGGCCCCCGCACATCAAGTTGGACTTTCAACCACCATTTTTGTCTTAATCTGTTGATTGACTTATAAATTCTTCCACCACTTTGTCTACCATCTTTGTGGGGCTGGATGTAGGAAAAGAAAAGGAAAATTAATAAAAATGATTTGAAAAGTTTTAATGGTAAAGATAAAATAAAAGGTAAAACGAATAGTACAAGTTTGATATTTTAGTGTAAAAATGTGATTTTTCGTTAAAGTGAACAGTACTGTGGGCTTTTCGTTAAAACTCTCTATTTAAAAGAAAACTCTCTTCTTAAAGTTATATTTTTGTCTTATATCTCTTGACTCACTACCGTCTTTGTAGGTCTGGAGATGTAGAAAAGTAATTTGTAGTAAATATCTTTACTAATGTGTGTATAAATAGCAATATATACTAATCATTCCTCACACCAATCACCTACTTGATATCTACATGGATAGAGTCATGAGACTTGTTCCACTACTCGCCTTTCTTCTATCCATTGCGTCTTTTCCACTCAGCTTATGCAATGGAAACCCGAATGTGCCTTGCCGAGAAAATGAGAGACAAACACTTCTTATGTTCAAGAAAGATCTCACTGATTCTTCAAATCTGCTTTCCTCTTGGGTTGGTGAAGGCGATTGTTGCACCTGGACCGGTGTTGCCTGCGACAATTTAACCGGTCATGTCCGTGGGCTCCACCTTGCTGGTTCTTATGATGCAGAGATTGGTGAGTTCCATAGGCTGGGTGGTAAGGTAAATCCTTCTCTACTCAATTTAAAGCATCTCACCTACTTGGACTTGAGCTACAATGATTTTGGAGGACGACAGTTTCCTAGCTTTCTGGGTTCTCTTAATGGTTTAAGATATCTTAACCTCTCGTATGCAAAGTTCAACGGAACCATTCCTCATCAGTTGGGAAATCTCTCGAGCCTGCGTTATCTGGACCTTTCTTGGAACTATGGTTCGAAGGTCGAGAATCTCAAATGGCTCTCTGGTCTTTCTCAGTTGAAACATCTTGGCATGAGTTATACAGATCTTACCAGGGCATCTCAGTGGTTACGATTAAACACACTCCCTTCTCTCCTGGTCGAGTTACATTTGTCAATATGCGAACTTTATCACATACCAAGTGGTATTGCGAACTTGACAAGTCTTAAAGTTCTTCATCTATCCGATAACTATTTCAACTCTACCATGCCTACATGGTTGTACAGTTTGAACCATCTTGAGTCCCTTGATCTTTCTTACAATGCTTTCCATGGTGAAATTTCGAGTTCCCTTGGAAACTTGACAGCCCTTGTTTATCTTGAATTACGTTCTAATCAGCTTGAAGGGGAAATCCCAAACTCATTGGGAAATCTTTGTAAGTTGACTTCTTTTGATCTATCGTCAAACAATTTCCGGGGGAGGGTATCAGAAATCTTTGAAATTTTGTCTAACTGTAGTTTTGGTCAAATACATTATTTAGACCTTTCGAGTAATAATTTTACAGGTCGTTTATCTGATCAGCTTGGAATTTTTAAAAATTTACGCTACCTTTATCTTTCAAATAATTCAATATCAGGTACCATTCCAGTGTCTTTAGGAAATCTATCACTCTTAGAGTGGTTGGTCATTGATCACAATTTATTCGAGGGCGTTGTCTCTGAAGCTCATTTTACTAATCTTACAAGATTGGATACCTTTTATGCAAATGAGAACTCCTTGACTCTTAAAACTAGCCTGGACTGGGTTCCTCCTTTTCAACTTTCTACGTTGGGTTTAAGTTATTGGCGTCTGGACCCATCACAGTTGCCTGCATGGCTTCAGAGTCAAAAACATTTGGCCTTTCTTAATATGTCCAGTACAGGAATTTCAGGTACCATTCCAGCTTGGTTGTGGAACATTTCTTCTGTTGAAAACCAAAAAATGATACCACAAATCTATGTGGATCTCTCTCATAATCAATTGTCCGGGGAGGTTCCAAATATAGCTTCTACCCACTGGCCAAAACAAAAGCATTTGGATTTTATTACTCTAAAAGTTGTCATTGACTTAGGATCTAACCAATTCAACGGTTCATTGCCTCTTGTGTCTTCGGCAGTGACTGCACTAGATCTTTCCAATTCATCATTTTCGGAACTCTCTCTCACTTCTTTTGTGATAGGAGTGATGTACCTAAAAACCTTAAAATTCTTCTTCTTGACAACAATCTCCTCACTGGAGAAATTCCGGATTGTCGGTTACACTGGCCAAACTTGACAGTAGTGAATTTAGAAGACAACAATTTGACGGGGAAAATTCCAAGCTCTATCGGGGGCTTACTTTCCCTTCAATCATTGCACTTGCGCAATAATAACCTATCTGGGGAATTACCCATGTCCTTACAAAACTGTTCGAAGTTAATATTTCTTGACCTTGGTGGAAATAAATTTGTTGGAAGCATTCAAATATGGTTTGGCCAAAGCTTGGTGGTTCTTATTCTTCGTTCAAATAAGTTCCAAGGCACCATTCCTCATGAACTTTGTAGTCTCACAAAGCTCCAAATCTTGGACCTTGCGCATAACTATCTCTCGGGAACGATACCAAGGTGTTTCCAAAATTTGTCATCCATGGCCACTAAATTTTCAAGCGAAGAAGCTCCCAGGATTGAATTCTTTGTTTCTTCATTTTCTAGTTCGTCTACTTTTCGGTTCTACTACTCCTACACAGAGAATGCAGTTTTTGTGGCCAAAGGCAGAGAAGTGAAATATAACACAGTGCTTCGTTTGGTAACTAGCTTGGACCTTTCAAGAAACATGTTATTTGGAGAAATCCCTGAAGAGCTGACCAACCTCATTAACCTACAAACGTTGAATTTAACCGATAATCTTCTGACCGGAAGAATCCCTTCCAAAATCGGTGATATGGGAGCGTTAGAGTCGCTTGATTTGTCTGTGAACCAACTTTCTGGCGAAATTTCTCCAAGCATCTCGAATTTGACATTTCTCAATCATTTGAATTTGTCCTATAACAATTTGATTGGGCGGATTCCAAAAAGCACTCAGCTTCAGAGCTTTGATTTGTCCAGTTATGCTGGCAATAAACTTTGCGGATCTCCATTGGAAGAGTGTTGCTGTACAATTGAGGCCATGCCACCGGTTGGTGATGAGAAGCACAGAGAAGGTCATTTACTTGAAGACGGTGGTTTCTATCTGAGTTTGGGGCTTGGTTTTGCATT